>MU725778.1:92346-135255 GCA_026770625.1 Nicotiana glauca
TGCGAGCCAACTATTTGGATCCCTTAGGGATTATTATCACTGCTTCTATGATATTGAGCATGTTTCCATGATATCAGTCCTGAGTTAAATATTGTCTAAAAATGAGTAGAAATCTTCTAAGGCTTTAATCACTTAAAATATAATACCTGTTAAATGGAATCGAAAATGGTAATTGATTGTGCCCGTGTGGCTTGCTTGCATATATATATTTGGACTGATTGTGGACCGGGCTACACGCCGCAACGAATGCTACTATGTCATTGCGCTTGGGCTGTAGGAGCCCCTCCGGAGTCTGAACCCCCAAAGTGAGCGCGGGTACCCAATGGATCGGGCTGTACGCCGCAACGGTCATGTGCATTGCATTGCATTGCATTCATACATTGATATCTGTCTGTCATTGATTATTATTAAATGTGTTAAGAGGATAGTTTCAGCTTTACATTATGGTAAATCGGGATTTCTTACTTTCAGTTATTATATATGTCTATTACCATTGAGTTGGAAGTTCTCACTTTACTCCCTCCACCATGTATGCAGATTCAGGTGTTCCGGAGACTTAGCTGAGCAGTCGCTGTCTTCCAGAGTTTTATCAGAGTTGTCGAGGTAGCTTCCTAACGTTCACAGGACCCGACTTCTCCCCTTTATTTCAGTTTTATTCCGCATTCCAGACTTACGTATTTTTAGATATTTGTTACTCAGTTGTTAGAGGCTCTAGACTTGTGACCCCAGATTCTGTTGGGGGTGTTTCTTCAGATGTTTCAGTCTGTTCCGTATTATTTTTATTATAAACATCGGCTTATTATTTTTAAACTGTTAATTCCCTTATATTATCAGATTGGGTTAGTGAGTGATAAATAGTCAGGCTTGCCTAGCTGTATGGTTGGGCGCCATCACGACCGGGATTGGGGTCGTGACACTTGGTAACTCCCCACTTTCACCATAATCGTTGGTTCTGTACTGCCCTGAGGTCGAGTATCGATGACCCTCGAGGGAGGAAACTCGGTCGTAGTCTTGAGCCTTCGAGACACTCTTATGAGGTGTTATAGCGACGAAAAATTGGACCCTCCGATTTTACCGTATACAGATAGTCCCCACGTTTCCTATAGAGGATTGATAAGAAACGGCTTTGATATCTATCTCTTCGAACTTCCCGTGATAATGTCATATTAATGACGTCATACTTATGAAGTGAGTGTCACGACTCGGATTTCTCACCCTCAGGAGTCGTGATGACGCCTACTAGTGAAAGCTAGGCAAGCCAACCACTTGATTTATTTATCTTTTTCAATTTTAGTTCTTTAAAAATTAATAAACAACTTTAGATAAAGAGAGGAAATTAAAACAAGCGGAAGAAATAAATAAAACTATTTAAATATTCCAATACAATTTCTTAAACAAAGATTAGCCAGAACTAGTGTCACAACTTCACAGACGGTCTAGGAATACTACAAACAAGGTCCGAAAAATAAATGCAATACTGTTTCTGAAATACGTAAATGAAACTGGATGAAAGGATAGAGGGAGACACCAGGGCCTGTGGACACCTGCATGACTACCTTAGATCTCCGAATAGACTAAAGGCAGCAACCCAAAGCTACGGTCCATACGCTCCAGTACCGGAATCTGCACACAGTGCAGAGTATAGTATCAGCACAAGCGACCCCATGTAATGGTAAGTGCCTAGCCTAACCTCAAAAAAGTAGTGACGAGGCTATGACCAGACTACCAAATAACCTGTGCAGTTAAATAATATACATCGATAAACAAAAGTAGGAATGTACGGTTAAGGATGGGAGGGGGAAACATGCTGTAGGGAAACATCAAATGATAACAGAAGGACAATAGATAAATATAAGGAACACCATAACTCAATATCAACAAGAATCAGAAATCAAACAAGTGCACGACATCACCCTTCATGTTTTCACTCTCGTCCTCACCTTAAGAATCAATATAATCTGCACGACATCACCCTTTGTGCTTTTACTCTTATCGTCACCATAAAAAATATAATCGGCACGGAATTGTACATCGTGCGGTACGTCATCACTCTTTGTGCTTTTACACTCTTCCTCACAAAATCATACATGGCATCACCCTTCGTGCTTTAACACTCTCTCACCAAAATAATGCACGGCATCACCCTTCGTGCTTTAACACTCTTCCTCACCCAAACAACAATTACAAAAAATAAGGGCAAGGAAATAAATAAAATCACACAAAAATCCCGGCAAGGGAACAATAGTACAACAATCAAATTCCAACAAGGGAACAGTATCAAAAACATCAATATCCCGGCAAGGGAGATAACATTAAAAGCAACAATATCCCTGCAAGGTAGATAATATAATAATCATCTTCTCTTTTTTACATTTACTTCACAACTCACTACACAACTTGAGCCAATGCTCTATAGGTTCAATTACCATTTCACATCCACAATTCATTTTACAACTTGAGCCAACACTCTTCAATATTCAATTACCAATATTACTTCCACAAGCTTTGCCCAACAATAGAAATCATCACATAAAGCATGAACAATACAAACAAAGTCATAATAATCATAATATAAGACTCACGGGCATGATTGACACCAACGTATAGATACACTCGCTACCATTCCTATATGTCGTACTCAACAAATAACACATAGCAAATTGGACACAAACCCTAATCTCTCAAGCTAAGGTTAGACCAAACACTTACCTCAAACTTCCACGGCCAACTCAAGCCTCAAACACCGCTTTTCCTTTAAATTCGCTTCCAATAACTCATATCTAGTCCAAATTGATTTAACAACATCAATAAATGCTAAAGAATTCATACCCAATGCTTAATTATTGGTTTCCTATCATTTTCCCTAAAAAGTCAAAAATTGACCCCGAGCTCGCTTAGTCGAAACTCGAAGTTCACGCCAAAACCCGATGCCATTCACGCACGAGCCCAAATATGTAATTAGTTTCAAAATCCAACCCCAACATGAGGTCTAAATCCCAATTAATCAAAAAAAAACCCTAACTCTATCAAAATTCCTAATTTCTACCATAAAAACCCTAGATTTTTAGATGAAAATTGATGAAATGCAATGGGAAATCGAAAGAAAAAAGTTTAGAATCATATATCAATGATTTGGGGAAGAACTTATTCCTTGAAAATTGCCTCAATGCTCTCTAGTTTTGAAAATATGATGTTTTGAACTAAATCCTGATTTGCTACTGTTTTTAATTCATTGGACATGCCTTTTTTGTGTTTGCGAAGGGCCGTTCGCGTTCGCGAAGGGTCAGGCCCATTAGCCTTCGTGTTCGCGTATAGTGTCTCGCGTTCGCGGGCCAGTGGCCCCATTCAATAGAACAAGATCCCCTTCCCCCTGTCCAGGCCCAAAGACATTCACGTTCGCGATAGAAGGTCCGCGTTCGCAAAGGGTAGCACCCCCAAAGCTTCGCGTTCGTGAACTGTTTCTCGCGTTCGCATAGAAGGAAAATTCCTTCAGCCTGACTTGCCCTTCGAGTTCGCGAGAACCCTTCTGCGAACGCGAAGAACAAATCTTCAGAACACCAGAAACTGAAAACCTGCAACTTTTCTAAGTTAAAAACCTTCCGAAACTCACCCGAGCCCTTGGGGCTCCAAACCAAACATGCATACTAACTCAAAAACATCATATGGACTTACTTGTACGATCAAATCGCCAAATTAACAGCTTTAACAATGAATTTAACATCAAAATAAAAGAAAATTTTCAAGAACACTTAAGTTTCAAATTCACAACCGATGGTCCGATTCACATCAATTCAAGCCCGTTTCTTACCAAATTTTACAAGCTCAACTTAAATCATATATAAAATCTGTACCGAGCTCTGGAACCAAAATACGGCCCCAATACCATAAATTTCAAATATAATAAAATTTCCAAAAAATCCTATATTTTTAGTAAAATAATTTCTTTCAAAAATTTATTTCTCGGGCTTGGGACCTAGGTATTCGATTTCGGGTGTACGCCCAAGTCCCATATTTTTCTACGGACCCTTCGGGACGTCAAATCACAGGTCCTAGTCTGTTTACACAAAATATTGACCGAGGTCAACTTAAATTCAATTTTAAAGGCCAAATTAACATTTTCATCACATTTCCACATAAAAGAGATCCGAATATACGCCCGGACCACGCATGCAAAATCGAGGTGAGGAAAAAGGATACTTCTAAGGACTTGGAAAATAGAATTTACTCATAAATCACGTGTTGACCTTTTGGGTCATCACAGTAAGCCTTTGTGATAACTGAGATATCCCATCGGTCCACTTTTCCAAAATTATTCAATGTACTGCTGGCTTTTATTCGTCAAAGCAATAATATTGCCGTCAGTACAATTCTAAAAAATGCAATGATTGCGTCCGCCGATACGTCTTTTAAAGACATTGATGGCGTCGTCGGTTACATTTTCCAAAGAGTATTCATTATGATTGTAGGTTATGCTCCCTTTTTCCTATAAATGGAAGCTTTCTCGAATCAATTCTTCATTCAAGTGCTCTCTAATAGCCTCTTACCCCTTTCTTCTCTTCATCCTAATCTATTGTTATCTTCTATGTTTGAGGCTTGCAGCCTTAAGGTCATATGGTGGTGTTCTCATCAGTAATGCCATGGCCTTTTCCTAGGATTTCCTTTACCGAGCGAGGTTGCACCGGCTTGTTGTTGTTGTAATTATTACTGATGTTGTCATTGGCTCGAGCTGATGAGATAGGGTAAAAATTTCTTTCGACTTAGTAGGATGTTTGGGCTCTACACCGCTGCTCGGGAGGGCATTTGGACTATACATCGTTGCTCACCTCCCTACTCTGGCCTAGTGTGGAACTTCATCCCTTTTGCTTTCCGTGAGGTAAAATGGAAATACCTGTCGCTTGAGTTGCGTGGCAAAATGTACAAAGAAGTGGACTCAAATTAGCCATGAAGGTAAGGCCGATGCTTGCCAAGTCTTCTATCTGGCTGTAGTTTTCTCGGCCTGATAAAAGTTTTTGCTCTTTGGCGGGCTACGACTTTCTCTTCATATTTTTTCTGCTTCTTCTGCATCACTTTCCTCTTCTTCATCTTCTCCCTTGAAGATACTGCTTTGGAAGATAGAGATGAGGCCCCGGAGGAGATGGTGTTTAAAGATGCTACCACCGATGATGCACCCCCCGAGAATAGATTAGACTTTTAGCTTCTATTGTATGTACACTTTTTTGCTTCTTTGTTTCAATGTAAAGACCCCTCCGGGGCTTTTGTAATCATATGTAAGGACCTCTCGTGGGTTTCTGTAATAATCGTTTATTAATGAAAAAGGGAATTTCTTTGATTTCCTTCTGATCTATGCTTTACTTCCCTTTACCTGTATTTGTTAAGAATTTGAATGCATAACTTCACTGATTGGCACGAGTGTCGAGCCCGGGCGCGAGTATCTCCTCTGGCTCTTGATTGATTAACATGATTTCATGTAGCTCCCTTTGTCGTTCCTTGGACTGACGAACCTGCCGGTCTAGAATAGCTACCGTCTCTTCCTCATATGACAAGTACTTATCCAACTAGGTAATGTTGAAGTCTAACACGTGGGATGGATCGCCGCGATACGTTTGAAGGATGGACACATGAAACACTAGATGCACGACTGATAAACTCAGTGGCAACGCAAGTCTGTAAGCCACTCTCCCACTTGATCAAGAATCTCAAATGGGCCAATAAACCTAGCGCTAAACTTGCCCTTCTTTCCAAATCTCATCACGCCCTTCATAGGCGACACTCGAAGTAACACCCGCTCGACAACCATGAATGCCACATCACAAACCTTACGGTCGGCATAACGCTTTTACCTGGACTGAGTTGTACGAAGCCTATCCTGAAAGATTCTGACCATGTCCAAGGCATCTTGTACTAGATTTGTAGCCAAAAACTTAGTCTCTCCCGGCTCAAACCATTCAACCGGCGACCGACACCACCTACCATATAAAGCCTTATAAAGAGCGATCTGAAAGCTTGACTAGTAGATCTTGTTGTAGGAAAACTACGCTAAGGGCAAAAGCTGATCCCACGAGCCTCCAAAGTCATTGAAACAAGCTCGGAGCATATCCTCAAAAATTTGAATAGTCTGCTCGGACTCCCCGTCTGTCTGAGGATGAAATGATGTGCTCAACTCAACTGGCATGCCCAACTCACGCTGAAATGCTCTCTAGAAATGCGAGGTAAACTGCATACCTCGATCAGAAATGATAGACACAGGCACACTATGAAGACGAATAACCTCCCGAATATAGATCTCAATTAACCTCTTGGAAGAATAGGAGACTGCCACAGGAGTGAAATGCGTGACTTAGTTAGCCTATTAACAATAACCCACACTGCATCGAACTTCCTCTGAGTCCGTAGGAGTCCAACAATAAAGTACATAGTGATACGCTCCCACTTCCACTGGGGAAGCTCAATCCTCTTAAACAAACCAACATGTCTCTGATGATCATACTTTACCTGCTGACAATTCAAACATCGCGTCACGTACACAACAATATCTTTCTTCATCTTTCTCCAAGAATACTGCAGTCGCAAATCCTGATACATCTTAGTGGTGCCCGGATGAATAGAGTAGCCTCTAAAATTAACTCTCGATATATATCCACATTAGGCACACAAACTCGACCCTGAAGCCTCAAAACCCCATCATCTACTAATGTAACATACTTGGCACCACCGTACTGCACAGTGTCTCTAAAGATACACAAATGAGGATCATCATACTAGTGATCTCGAATATGCTCCAATAAAGAATAATGAGCGACTGTGCAAGATAATACACGACCGGGCTCCGAAACATCCAACCTCACAAATTGATTGGCCAAAGCCTAAACATCCAAAGCAAGCGGTCTCTCACCGACCAGAATATACGCAAGACTGCCCATACTGGCTGACTTCCTACTCAAAGCATCGACCACTACATTGGCCTTCCCTAGATGATATAAGATAGTGATATCATAGTCTTTCAATGGCTCCAACCGCCTCATATGCCTAATTTAACTCCTTCTGCTTGAACAAGTACTACAGTCTCTTCTGATCCGTGATCATCTTACATGCCATGTCATACAAACAATGCCTTAAAATCTTCAATGCGTGAAGAATGACTGCTAACTCTAAATCATGAACTGGATAATTCTTCTTGTGAATATTCAACTGATGCGAAGCATATGCAATAACATTTTCATCCTACATCAACACCATACCAAGTCCAATACGAGATGCATCATAATAAATTATATATGGCCCTAAACTTGTGGGCAAAACCAACACCGATACCGTCGTCAAAGCTATCTCGAGTTTCTAAAAGCTCGCCTCACACTCGTTCGACCACCTGAACTAGGCACCCTTCTGGGTCAACCTGGTCATCGTGGCTGCAATAGATGAAAACCTATCCATAAACTGACGGTTATAGCCTACTAAACCAAAGAAACTCCGGATCTCCGTAGCTAATACAGGTCTAGTCCATTCGTTGACTGCCTTTATCTTTTTTGGATCTATCTGAATACCCTTTACTAAAATAACATGACACAAGAAAGCAACTGACCCCAACCAAAACTCGCACTTCGAAAACTTAGCATATAATTGACTATCTCTCAAAGTCTGAAGAACAACTCTCAGATGATGCTCATGCTCCTCTTGGCTACGGGAATAAATCAAAATATCATCAATGAAGATGATCACGAAGAATTCCAAATAAGGTCTGAACACTCGGTTCATCAAATCCATGAAAGCTGCTGGGGTATTTTTCAACCCGAATGACATTACCAAGAACTCATAATGCCCGTACCGAGTGCGGAAAGTTGTCTTAGGGACATCGGATGCCCTAATCCTCAACTGATGGTAGCCATATCTCAAGTTGATCTTAGAAAACACTTGGGCACCCTGAAGCTGGTCATACAAATCATCAATTCACGGAATGGGTATTTATTCTTGATTGTAACCTTGTTCAGCTGCCGGTAATATATACACATTCGCGTCGATCCATCCTTCTTCTTAATAAACAAAACCGGCGCACCCCAAGGCGAGACACTAGGTCTAATAAAGCCTTTATCAAGCAAGTCTTGCAACTATTACTTCAACTCTTTCAACTCAGGCGGGGCCATGCGAATCGACATAATAGAAATAGATTGAGTGTCCGGAGCCAAATCGTTGCAGAAGTCAATATCCCTATCGGGTGGCATACCCAACAAGTCTAAAGGAATACCTCAGGCAACTCACAAACAATAGGTACATAATCCATAGAAGGAAACTCAGTACTAGAATTACGAACATATGCCAAATAGGCCAAACACCCCTTCTCGATCATACGTCGAGCCTTCATATATGAGATAACACAATGGGTAGAATGCCCATGAGTCCCTCTCCACTATAAACGAGGCAAGGTCAGCAAGGCTAAGGTTGCAGTCTTGGCATGACAGTCCAAGATAATATGGTGTGGTGATAACTAGTCCATCCCCAATATGACATCAAAATCAACCATGTCCAAAGTAACAAATCTAAACGAGTCTCAAGACCCTGATCACAACTATACATGAATGATTGACATGATCTACTATAATAAAATCACCTACCGGTGTAGACACAAATATGGGAGCAGTCAAGGAATCCCTAGGTATGACAAGATACAGTGTAAAATAAGATGACACATAGGAGTACGTAGATCTTGGATCAAATAAAACTAAAGCATCTCTACTACAAACCAGAACCGTACCTGTGATAACTGCACCGAAAGCCTCAAGCTTAGGCGTGGCTGGAAGAGCATAACATTGGGGCCGGGCCCCACCACTCTGAACTACATCTCTGGGATGGCCTGCTGCTGGCTGGCCTCCATTTCTAGCAGCCTGACCTCCACATCTAATACCTCTACATCTACCTCAAGCACCTCTACCTCTACCTCTGGCTGGCTAAACGAGCTGTGGAACACTCGGTATCAGAACCATGGCATGGGAACGCTGATGCTAAGAGTTTCTCGATGCTCGAGGACAAAATCTAGCAACGTGCCCCATATCGCCACAAGTATAACAAGCCCTCAACTGCTAAGACTGTTGACCATAACGGCCTGAATTATCACCCTGAAAACTTTGGAGCGGCGGTGCACTGATAGGCGCGAGTGGTGCACTGTAGGACTGCTGATAAGAATATTATATATGAGAACCACAGCCACCTGAAGCACCGTGAGAAACTTTAAGTGTTGACTGAAAAGGCCTAGAAGGATGGTCTCTACCATACAAATCCCTGCCTCCAGACGAGGTTCCAGTGAATTTTCCTGAATGACGAGGCCTCTTCTCAGACCCTTGACAACCTCCCTATGATAGAAGCATCTCAAATCTCCTGGCCATATTGGCTGCCTCCTGAAAAGAAATCTCACTCCCCGTCTCCTTAGCCATCTTAAGTCGAATAGCCTGAATGAGTCACTCAATGAACATCCTCACTCTCTCTCTCTCTCTCTCTCTCTCTCAGTGAGAAGTATAAGAAGAGCATGACAGGACAAATCAATAAACCTGCTCTCGTACTAAGTAACAGTCATAGAATCCTACTGGAGACGCTCAAACCGACTCCGATAGATCTCTCTCTTAGTGATAGGAAGAAACTTCTCCAAAAATAGTTGAGAAAACTAACCCAAGTCAAAGATGGTGACCCAACTGGTCTAGCCAAACAATAATCTCTCCACCAAGTCTTAGCGGATACAGATAAGAGAAAAGTAGCAAAGCCAACCACATTGGTCTCCACTATCCCCACATTCCTCAGAACCTTATGACAATTGTCTAAATAATTTTTGTGATCCTCAGAAGATGCACCGCTAGAAGTGGTAGGGAAGAGCTTGGTAAACTTGTCCAATCTCAATAAGGCATCAACAGACATAGCTGCTCCATCACCAGTCTGAGCTACCACACCTAGCTGAACTGCTTCAACTGGCTAAGCTACTAGAGTTTGAAACGGGGAAGCCATCTGCTCCGATGTTCGAGTAGTAGGAGTCTGGGATTCTCCCCTAGCTTGAGAGATGGTTGGCGCTATGGGAAGCAAGCCTGCCCGGGTGACACTCTCCATAAATCCCACTAGACGGACCAGAGCATTCTAGAGTACTGGGGTAGCAACGAACCCTTCTAGGACCTGAGTTGTGCCTACCAGAACTGCATGGGTCGGAACCACACCATCATACTCAACCTGAGGCTGCGCTGCTGGTGCTGCTGCTCTGGGCTGAGCTCTACACCTACCTCAGCCTCTAGCACGGCCTCAGCCTCACCCTCTGCCCCTCGTGGGAGCTACTGTTGGGGGCTTGGGCTGCTGATCAATGGATGAGAAAGCGTGTTTTATTGCCATCTACGAAAGAATAGAGTAGAAATTCAATTAGTATTAGGAAACCAAACCACACGATAGGAAAGAATAGATGTGAAGTTTTTCCTAACTTTGTAGCCTCTGGTGGATAAATACAGACATCTCCGTACCAATCCCTTAGACTCTACTAAGTTTGTCCGTGAATTGTGAGATCTATGTAACCTAGAGCTCTGATACCTACTTGTCACGACCCAGATTTTCCACCCTCGGGAGTCGTGATGCGCCTACTAGTAAAAGCTAGGCAAGCCAACCATTTGATTTATTTACCTTTTTCCCATTTTAATTCTTTAACTGCTAATAATAAATATTAGATAAACAACGAAAATTAAGACAAGTGGAAGAAACAAATAAAACCATTTAAATATATCTAATACAATTTATTAAATAAAGATTACCTAGATTGGTGTCAGAACGTCACAAATGGACTAGGAATACTACAAACAAGGTCCGAATAATAAATGCAACACTTTTTTTGAAATATATAAATGAAATTGGATTAAAGGATAGAGGGAGAAGCCAGGGCCTACGAACTCCTGCAGAACTACCTTGGATCTCCGAATGGACTGAAGGCAGCAACCTAAAGCTAGGTCTGTATGCTCCAGTACTGGGATCTGCACACAGTGCAGAGTGTAGTATCAGCACAACTGATCCCATGTGTTGGTAAGTGCTTATTGATACCCAATATTTCCCTATATATTTTCAAAATAACATAAATATGCATGTATAAGCATGCCCAAATGTTTTAATATTTTTCTTAATTTCTAAAACATTTTTAAAATCAATTTATTGCCCATTGTAGCAGTATAAAAACCAATAATTATTCTCAAAATTATCATTTTGGTGGATAATTTATTTTATTTTCCATATTTATACGAAAATATAGTTAAGATAAATTTTGTATATTTTTTACAAATTTATTTGGTATTTGAAAAGCTAAAAGGCATATAATTATAATTTTAGCCCATTTTAAGATTAATAGCATTTTATAATTATGAATTTTGTTACAATATTTTTAAATTAATAATTATAAATTATTTACTTTTTCAGTACTTCTAATTTAATATCAAAATTATTTTTACTATTTTTTATAAAATAAAAGGAAAACTGGCTATTTAATATGTAGCCCCAATTTATTTCAATTATAGCCAAATTGACCCCTCCGATTGACCCAATCATAAACTCCCAATTAGACTGGCCCAATCTCAATTTTAACCCGACCCCTGACCCAACCAATTAACCCGCCTGGCCTTTTCTATTAATCCAGGCCGTTGATCGTTTTGATCAACGACCACGATCACCCCTTACCATTTTTAATCCACCGACCATAACCTAATCCCCTCATTTCCAGCTCTTAGCCCCCTTCAAACACCCTCCTCTCCCAAAACACTCTCAAAGGTTCCTTGGAACCCTAGTCATCTTCTGCCCTTTTCAACAACACTTTCACCGGAATCCATGGCTTCTCAGGCCATGGATGGTTTGTACTCACCCCCCTCCACCTTTAAACCTTGGCTGTTGGAAGTTTTGAGGTCTGACCTCGATGGTGTTCTTTCAAATCTTCTCATATCCATGGCTTTGAGGCCTCTCCAGACTCGCTCCGGCGTATCCAAGCATCACAAGCTTATTTCTGACCTCTCCGACTCAAGATCGGACTTTCTTCCAAGCCTTTCTCATTTTTACGATTTCTCTAAAATCCTAGCTATTCGAGATTTTCTCTGGTTGTTTTCTTAAATCTATGCTATATTTGAATTCTACTGGAGTTTTAAAATGTCTCCCCCAATCTTTTCTTTCAAAATTTGTTTCTCTTTGAGTAATGGTTTCTAAAAAAGTTTCGAAATGTTTCTCCGACTCTTCTTCTTCTTTTCTTTATGTGAATCTATCTATAGTATGTTCCTATGTTCTCTTTTCTACCTTGCATGTTCTTCTCCTATGTTCTTATGTTTGCCTTATTATGCATGTTTTCTATTGTGCTCCGTTCTTTCTTCTACTGGTTTCTATATCATGCTTTCACATGTCTATCTTATGTGTTCTTTTGCTAGGCTTTTTCGATACCCCTGTGTTCCTTTACTGTATTTTTCGACTAAGCTCTTAGATCTTTATTTTTCTTCTTCTGGACTTTGTTTGAGTTCCTTCTAAGCATGTTTCATCTACTGTTTCTTTAAGTTTGTCTTTTGAAATTGTTTAAATTACATACTTTTCTTAAAATATGTTCTTTATGCTTCAAAGCAGCTTTTTCACTATGTTTGTTTCGAACCTGCTATTTTACCTATTTGTTTTCTCGTAAGTCTATGAAAGAGACCTCTGAGCCTGTTTCGATTATTTGTTTTCTCATCTCTGCATCAGACTTGAGTTGAAAACCCCAGGATTTGGGGTTTTTGGCGAGTTTGATCTTGTGTGTGGACTAGGGTTCTAATATGGAACCCTGGATTCTCTCAAACTAAGTCTTAGTCTATGTACTGAATTTGAGCCTCTTTGTTTGTGACTTTGAACTTTTCTATACTAGATTCTTTCTAATTAGCACGACAATTCTTTCTTGTTTGGCATGTCTGTATGCTTTATATATGAGGAATTCTTCCTTCAAAAAAGGTTTTGCCAATTTTTGATTGATTTAGAATTCCTTTTATTAAGGTTCGATTGATTGTTACTGATTTTATTTAATTAAACCTTTCTTCACCTTTTCTGGTTTGATTCATTCATACCAAAACTCAATTTCTGATTTTTACTGGCTATTGATTAATTGCCTTTCCTTATTTGCACAAACTGTGTTGCTATCAAACTCTTTCCTTAAATATTTTCTATGTATTTGCCCTTATTATACTACTTTGGAAAAGATTTTGGTTAAAATCTTTCCTTATTTATTCTGCCCGTTTGAAATCAGAATTCCTTAATTAAAGGGAGGCCTTATGTAATTGATTTCAAAACTATTTTCTTACCTTTTTATTACTTGCTCTCTGCACTATAAAGGGCACGACCTTTCAACACTTTAAGGAACCTTGAGTTCAATACTCTAACACACATTACTTACTTTCAATTTCAATAATCTTGTACTTCACTCAACTCTCTACTATCTTCTGAGATATTTTGACTATTTGCTTGCAATTTGGCTTTACAAGACTACTGCTTTTACTTTTTTGTTTCCTTGAAACTGGTATGTTCTAATTTAAGTTTCAGCCTCTTCCCAATGTGTTTATTTCATAGCTTTTATCATCCTGTCTACTTTGCTGTCTATGCTTAGTGTTAAATATGTATGTTGTTCTCTTTGCATCTATTTTCTGTTGTGAATCCCCATACCCATATTCCCCTCTATGTGTTTGAGTTAAGGTTCAGGCATGGCAGCATCCAAATTATTGTTGATGTCTGTGCTTGATCCTTTAAAGGATCCTAACTCCCAAACAATGTGTCTAAAACGCTGGTTGAGGCATGCCAGCACTTCCAGGATATGGGTATGACCACCAGCCTGCCTTGGCTGTCCCTTAAATCCCCTCCTGCACCTACACTCACTCTTAGATTCTATGTTCTGCCCCCTCGTATGAGCCTTGCCTTAGGACCTCGAGCTCCCTCTGAACTTGGACATTTGAGGGCTGGCCCTTCCATACTGTACCATAAATAAATTTTGTAATGTATATGGGTGTAAGCACTGCCCGGAGTCCACCTAAGACTCTCAGGGAACTCTAACACATCCCAAATAAGATAAAGGCTTCAGAAATTAGATCTTTGGAGTTGGTTTATTTCATATTTCAGACATGGAGTCTAAATTAGGTTCTCATTGGTTGTACTCTAATTCCTAATGTAATTTTACTCTTCTTGATTCGTTCTAGTTTGTAATAATTTTGTAATAACTTATGGGGGTTTTAGTGAAAAAGGAAGGGTCACTCATGTAAGCATGAGGGTAGACATCGTGCTATTAAGTATTTACTTATGCAATCGTATCCTGCTTTAATTTTTGCATTCTCAAAATCCTTTCTATAGCATTTCTGCACCTCTGCATTTTAGAAATCATGTCTATAAGTTCTGTCTTTCATACATAGATATCATATAAATAGTTCCTGCATTCCTGCATCTCATATAGAGAACATGTTAATAGTTTCTGCATTTGCGCATCTCATATTGAGAACATGTCTATAGGATTCTGCATTTCTGCATCTCATATAGAGAACATGTCTATAGGATTCTGCATTTCTGTATCTCATATAGAGAACCTGTCTATAGGATCTCTTAAATTTTATGTAAACATCTATCACTGGGCAAATATTTTATAGGTTTAAATAAGATATTGCCTTCTAGATACCATGCCTATAGGACTCCTGCATTTCTATAAACGTTTTAAAACTAACCACGCTTAGAAAGCATGCCTATAGGAGTAATCAACGAAATCTGAATCGTCTACAAGTCTAAAATCAGTGGTAACGATACTCAATGCCTGCAGAACTTATGTTTTTTCTATAATCAGCAAGCCTTCTTTAAAATCAGTGTACTCCTGCATAATTAGATAGCATGCCTATAGGTTCACCTAGGCAAGCCATTAGGTAATTAATTAGTTGCACCGGTCTTTGGTAATTACAACCAGCAGGCAGGCCTAATTTGGACTTCTTATCTAAAAAGCTTGCCTTAACACTTTAAGTTTAATTCAGAGCATAACCAGTACGTGCAAGACATGCTAAACAATCTGTCTTTAAGTGAGGAGGCCAGTCTGAGCCTTTTTAACTGTTATGTGTTTCCCATATCTGCTTTTATGTGTTTTTGTTTGTCGCCTTACAATTTTATCCTTTTAAACTCTAAAATGCCCTAATCTCCCTCCCCTTTAGGACTAGTAGTCCCAAATGCCTCCGGGACTGATACGATTGGGACGGGTAATAGCATGCAATAAGTAACGATACTATTTCGCGCTTTAATACCTTAATGGGGTGGGAAAGGGTAGATATGGATATGATGACCGGGGCGCTATTACCACGTGTAGACCCTCTTCTGTGGAGTGATTACCGAGTATTGCATTGATGTGATCCATACTATTTGTAAACCTAGGACCCTCTTCCCTTTACTTGTTTTATTTTATTTTCAGAATTTTCCAACTATTTCCTCAAAATCTCAGCTTTTCTTTGTTTCTTCAAAACATTAATTCATTTACCGTCATATGTGATATTACCTCATATTTGAGGCTTTTATTTGTTTAATTTTTCTTTGTACT
This sequence comes from Nicotiana glauca, assembly GCA_026770625.1. NCBI lineage: Eukaryota > Viridiplantae > Streptophyta > Magnoliopsida > Solanales > Solanaceae > Nicotiana > Nicotiana glauca. Next base: position 107,900 of record MU725778.1, read on the forward strand.
TAAAGTCACAATTGTAGCATGGCTGGGAACCACACTAGTGGATCCTAAGGGGTCCTAACACCTTCCCCTCGGGATAACTTCTAGCCCTTACCCAAACTCTTGTTTTCTAAATCAATTTCTTCCTAGTGTCCTAATGCACTTTAATCATTAGGTGGTGACTCTTCAATTCAAAACCCAATTCCCAAAAGGGAACGAGTTGTCCTCTTAAATGTCATAAACTCGATTTCATGAGAAAAAGGGGGCATCGATAGCATGGCGACTCTGCTGGGGATTTCTTTTAGGCTTTTACCATTTCACGTTATTTTTGACTTTACTGCTTCTTTGTTGCATTTATTTAATGTCTTTATCTCTTCTTCTACTATGAAACTGACTTGTCTCTTCGTTTCTTTTATTTATTTTAATGCTTTCCTTTACCACTTTCTTTCAATACTATTGTAAATTATGAGAAACTGTTGTAATTATTACTTTGTAAACGTGCAAATACGTGGCAATTTGTCTAATTATTGTAACTACATCTTCAACATCATATTCCACTCGTGCCAAACAAAATACCATAACAACGCTTATTATGAGTGGTTTCTCCCTTCCGATATTATTACCCCCTAAATCTGACAAAGGCATATTTGCGGTAAAACCAGTCGATCAACGGTGTAGTCGACGGTTCCGTGCCTTTCCCTCTTGAGTTGTCTGCTCAAGGGTACAAGTCTAAAACCCCATATAAACTTTACTCTATTTAACTTTGCATGCATCATGGTCAAACCTAGCCGAGTCAGTTACATCATCCGCATAATGAATCTTTAAGAATAGCCTTGTCCAAAAGTACACTGGGTTCCTTGAAACCCAAATGGACACTACCATGTTATGTGCATTTATTTGGAGAACTAAATGCTTTTCATGCTAACTGTTGATATTTAATAGTCAAGTCTGGCGGGGGGTAAGGGTCTAACATTTTTGTCTTGCAGAAAATGAGGCACAAAGTCCCCAGATTTGGCATGGTCACCAACATCCACCCAAAATTGCTAAGCTGGTGGGAAGACTTTCACTCCAGTGATCAGACTCTTGTCCGAAAATATTTGGGAAACTTGCCTTCTCTTCTGGAAATCCAACCCAACAACAAAATGATAGAGGCTGCTACTCTGTTCTGGGATGACGATAGGTCCGTGTTCCGCTTCAAGGATATTGAGACGACACCTTTGCTAGAGGAAATAGAAGGACCAACTGGTATCCCGTGGGAGACTTCGGGTTTGCTTATGCAAGGAAATCACAAGGGTAGATGTTTTCTCAAAATAATGGGACTAAAGAAAAATCCAGACTTGATCTGTTTGATGGATTCCTACATTCCTTTCGACTATCTGTACGAGAGGTATAGTCATAGTAAGTCCTACCGTACTTATTCTGAGGAATTCATCATTGGGGCACATCCACCGAAGGGTCTTTGTATTTATGTTCTACTTCTTTTGGATGATAGTGTTTCCTATGAAGAAAGCGAGGATCCATACTAGGCTAGCCATGGTCACTGAAACCCTAATGGATGGAATTGGTGGGAAAACCTTTAGCAAAGTACCTATGATCATTGCGGAAATATGACGAGCCTTGGAAAATTGTCAATGAAGGGCCAAACACTTTGAGGGTTGCAACATACTACTCCAACTCTGGCTTATGGAGCACCTCCAAAAGGGTGAATATCGACAAGAGATTCTATGTAGAGACTGGGATGATCATATTGCATTTCATCAGCCAAGGCAAATGAACTATATGCCTAACATGTTTGCTCAACCAGAATATGCCAAAGCGTGGGTAGAGTTGTTCGAAAATCTGAAATAGGACCAAGTACAATGGATGTTCGAGTGGTTCCCTATTGGAGAGTTCATTACCCGATCCAGGGATGCATTATTCCTAATACTTATAGGTATAAGGGGAACTTACCTTTACCTCCTCTCCGAGTTATAAGACAGGCAGGTAGGAAGCAGGTTATACCAAGGGTCGACAAGATGAGCCACTTCTGGGCTGACTGTCAGGATGACGATAGCCCTTATAAGTGTCAAGGTCAGCATATGTGGCACCGTAAAATTGTCCTGGGAAATGATTCCATTGAATCAGACAGGTACCATGCTGGTTATACTCCATACTATCGAAGCTGGTTGGAAGACGATCATAACAGTTTAGGTAAACCCGAGTTTGTTCGAGGTCACAGAATCATCGATGAAAAGGGTGAAGCACAGATCAAGTATAACCAAATATGCAAGAGGATTCGGGAATGTGAAAGTGAGCACCGTGAAATACAAGAAGCCTACCAAAAGCTAATTGAAGAGTTGAAAGACATGGCTGTCAGCGCCAACAAATGACTGGGATACTTGGAGCGAAGTTTGGTGGAGCTAGAAGGGAAATTCATCAAGTGGATCGAGGACTGCCAAAATGCCAAGGGAAACGAAGGTGGACACTTGGCTAGAGCCTACTTACTGTTGGAACTTCGTGAGCTGGGGAAGCTGTTCGATAGAGCCAAAGATGCCGAGTCTGGGGAAGGTCCTTCTGGGACCAAGTAGTTAGGAATCTTTTCTTTGCTTTAGTGTAATAAGGCCAATGGCCATTAGTGCCATTTTGTTTTCTGTTATTTTAGTGTCGTTTTGTGATTCGTCTAATTTCTATCAATAAAATGAGGCATTTAGCATTATAAATTCTCCAAATCAACTTGTCGCTAGGCCTACCTCGGCCACAACGAGGCTCCCAAATTAGGACATGGTTTATATTCTTACACTATGTGTTTAAATATTGCAATATTTCTTTTCATAATCCTCACTAACTTGTTACCTTTTGTTTTTGCCTTTTGTTTTATTCCCCTCCCCAAAAGGTTAGTTCGTGTACTCTGGCATCATCATCTTACTCCACTAGATCCAAGGGCCCTCCATCTACTCCTCCTCCGAGTCCTATCAAAAACATGAACAGAGGAAAAATAGAGGATTTGAGCAACATCAGAAAGGAGAACTCATTTGAACGGGTAGAGGTTCCTCAAGGAATTCAGGTTTCCAAGGAAAGATCCTCCCAGCTCGAACAGAAGTTGTTGAAATTTCAAGAAGAACTGGACCAAGTTCGGAACTTGGCAAGCTTGTCATTTTCCCTCACCACCCCATATGTTAGTTTCCCAAACACTCAAACCCCACACCACCACAAAATATTCCAAAACCACAAAACCACTCCGCTCCTCACCACCACTGCAACACTTGCCACATATGCAACAATACTCCACTACTCATCCCGGAACCTGTGAACTCCACAAAAGACCATTCTTACCCTCATCACAATACCCCCATCTATGTGGAAACTGTGCCACATCCTACTCAACCTATTTCAAACACACTCGAGTATGATGACAAGGACTCGCTTATCAGGAATCGGGCTGAAGAACTCAAGAAGCTGTTGATACACAATTTTTCCCTAAGTATTTTTGTATCCAAATCTTTCCAAATAGCATATTGGTGCATATATAAGTACACCCAATAATTTTGGCATTTTTAAAACAAATTTGTTTCCTATTTTGATACAACAAAATACAATAATTATTCCCAAAATTATCACTCTTGGTGAATAATTTATTTCATTCTCACATTTACACCAAAATATAATTAAAGGTGATTTTTGCACATTTTTTACAATTTTATTTGGCATTTAAAAGCTAAATTGCATATAATTTGAATTATAGCATATTTCGTAATTGATAGCATTTTATAATTATAAAATCAATCCCAGCATTTTAAAAATATTATTTAAATAATATTTATTTACCCAGTACTTGTAATTTATTTTTAGAATCATTATTGCTATTTTATAAAATAAAAATGGGAAAAGTGGTTATTTACGATTTAGCCTCAATTGTGTTTCAATTTCATCCTATTTTTGCACCCCAAATTCACCCCCCAAATTCAAGCCCAAATTTCCCAGCCCAACTACCATGCCAATCCGACCACTGACCCAATCACCCAAACCGGCCCGTGTCCCTTTTAGTCTGAGCCCTTGATCATTTTGATCAACGGCCCAGGCTCCCCCTTACCTTAATTAATTCCCAACGACCCCCCAAACCCTCCCCATTCTCTCAAAGACCGTCGCCTCTAATCCCTCATCTCTCTCAAACGCTCTCACCCACCTGAAACCCTAATAGCCGTCTACCTTCTCTTCGACCTCAAATCACTGGAATCCATGGCTAATCTAACCATGGACGACCTCTACTCACCGCATACTTCTCCCACACTCCTGCTCACTGAAGATTCAAGGCTAGACCTCAAGGTTCTTCATCCAGACGTTGGTCGATGCGAGATTCTTTTGCCGTTTTCGGCCTTGCTCCGGCGTATCTTGGCCTTTTGAGCCTGGATTAGACCTTATCAACTCACATCCGTTCTCGTGACTTCCAAACTATTCTCGTCCTTTAGGGTTCTCAGAAGCCCTAGCCTATTCGAGGTTCCTTTTCATTTGTTCTTTTAGATCTGTGCTAGATTTATGCTGTTGGTAACGATTTAGAGTTTTTCCCCAAATTTCCTCTTTCAAAACTGTTCAAATCAATTTTAGGGTTTTCTAAAAATTGCTCCTAAAATGTTTTCTGATTCTTTTACTTTCCCTTATGTGTGTTTATGCTCGTTGTTTTATTTCCTATTATGTTCGAGGTTGTTCTCTTGTTTCTTACCGAATTTCTACAGATATTCTTTTACATTTTGTGTTCACATGCTAGCCTAGGTTGTTGACTTACTTTTTGCTATATGTGTTCAGGCTCATGCTTTAATTTTGTTTCTAAAGTTCTTTCTGATCATGTTTTTGCCTACCTCTGTCTTAACGCTTGTGGTTTTCTCTTGTTTCTATTTGTGCATGTATGCATATCTCTGTGACCTTTTTGTGACATTCTAGAACTTGCATGTTAGGAATATTGGTTTCTTTTGAGGTTTCTGAATGTTTTTTCTAAGTTTATCGGCTAGGTGTTTTGTCTGGTTCTCATCTCTATATTGGTTTAACCTCGCATGCCTAATGTTTGTGCACTCTTTATACACGCTGAATGTCCCTCCAAAATAACTTTCAATCTTAGACTAATTTCAAGCTTCCTTGTGTAAGGTTGATTGATTCTTTCCTTGACTGGTTTGAGAACTTTATTTAGCCTTTCGACTCCCCTATTTCTGGCAGGGTTCATTGTTGATTTTTGAATCCTTGATTCCTTGATTTACTATACGTTAATTGATTTTCCGTGTTCTTGCCTTATTTAAGCTGACCGCATGTTTTAAAGATTCTTTCCTTAATTAAAACCCCCATGTATTTACCCTTATTTGTATGCTATGCACAATATGCTTACTTGATCTCCTTCCTTAAATAACTCTTGCCCTTTACCGTTCAAATTTGAATTCCTCAATTAAAGGGATTTTCTGCTACTTATTGATTCTAATTGATGCATGGTTATTTTCTTACCTTGTTCCCTGCCTGATTTCAAACTATAAAAACTCTCCTCCCTTCTCTTTGAACACACGAGACGCAATCTGAGTTCAGAAGTCACTCCCACTTAAAAAAAACTCTCTCTCTTTTACTTGTGCTGCTGTGGATTTGTTTACTCTACTTTCCCCTGCACTCTTTTGCTTCTCTACTGGTATGTCTCGGTTAGTTTACATGTCTCCACCACAATGTGTTTACTTCTGTCCAATTCTTTTTGTTGATATTTGTTTCTAGCATATTGTAACATGTTCCCCTTTTCCTTTGTAATCCAGTATTTAAATTATGTATGCACCCTGTCAGTTGCTTGTCATGAATTTGATACTTTATGAATCCCAAATCCTCATACCCCTTTATATGTGAGTTATGGTTCAGGGCATGACAACATTCTAATATTGTTGTCCATGATTCTGGATTGGATTCTTTGAAACCCAAACTCAATCAGTTCCCATTCCCTTCCCTCTTTATGTGATTTTGAGCTTTAGACTTGGGCATGGTAGTGTCCTAATCATTGACCAGACCCTGGTCTGACCTTCAAGGGTTTGCTCTTAATGTGTTTGGCCAAGCAGGTGATCAGGGGTGTGCCAGCCTACTCTGTGGATAGGTATGACCACCACCTATTATGGCTCCCCAATTCCCATTTCACTTTGCGCTTACTCTCAGCTATTAAGTTCTGCCCCTCTCTTGCAAGCCATGCTTTGGGACCCCCTGAGCTCCCTCTAAATTTGGATGCCTGAAAGTTAGCTCTTCCACACTACACTGTTTCTATTCTAATGGTATCTTGGGTGTAAGCAATGCCGGGAATCCCTGAGATTCCTTGGAACTTTGAAACACCCTGGATAAAGAGAAGGATTTGTAAATGTGGATCCCGGAAGTGGCTCAATCGCATATTATTAGACATTAGAGTTGAATTAGGCTGCCCAGATCTAGCTGTTAGCTTCTGATGTATTTTTCTATATTCCTGGTTTGTAATAACTTGTATGAACTCGGGGAGTATAGTAAAGGGATGTGGGAGGGGTCTTTACTTTCTTGCATCAAAATGGTAGAAGACATGATCTTAGGACTTTATTAATTAACCATCTAGAGATCCTGCCTATAGGACCATTTTAATCACATAGAAAGCATGTCTATAGAACTTAACGCTCACTTTCTGCAATATTGCATATAGAAATCCTACCTATAGGAGTTAATTTTCTGCAAATTTATAGATATCATACCTATAGGATGTGCATACGCATGACATTAGGCAATCTTTAGGATTAATAAACAAGCATCCGTCTACAAGTTTATTAACAGGTTTGGTAATCAATAACTTGTAGATATCATATCCATAGGAGCTTCTTTTGAATCAAACTCGCTTAGCTTGTTTAACAGCAGTAGAAATTGATTAGCCGTTTCTTACACGCCTAAGTCAGTACATATTTTCCAAAACGTAGTCTCTAATAAAACTTGTTGAAGTCAGCGTGTACGTTTCCCCAAAAATCTATTTCTTTAACTGGCATATCTTTTCTGAAACTGCTTCTTTCTAATATTCTGCCCAACGTGTCTTCCAACTCAATTCCTGTCTTTCAAACTCATCCTTTTAAATCAGTTCTGCAACTCACTCTTTTCTTTGGATAACTCTGTCCCTTCTGGAATTTTAAAAACTTTTTTTTCTTTTTTTTTTAACCACTATTAGGCAGTTTGTTTTCCCTTTTGAACTAGTCTCTAAAAGTCTGCAACATATTTTTTCTTCAAAACTCTTCTGCATAATCATCTTCTAAAATCAGTACTTTCTTAAATCAACTCGCGATTAATTCAATGCCTTAATCTCTGACAACCGTATCCGAGTTGCCTAATACAGACTTTCTGTCCAAATATATGTGTTGAACCAGTCCGCTCACTACTTAATTTTAATCTAAGACCAAATCAGTATTTGTCAAGGCATGCTAAACTATATGATTATTTGATTTATGGGGGTTTATTTGAGCCTTATTTGCTTGTTTATTCTTCCCTTCATTTGATACTTATTTTGAATGTCGAGCTAGAATTTTATCCTTTAAACTCCACAAAGGCCTCCATCCCTTTCTTTCCTTTTAGGATTAGAAGTATTAATACCCTGGGACTGATAGGATTGGGATGGGTATTAGTATGCGATAAGTAAATGATACCATTTCGCGCTTTAATACCTTAACGGTGTGGGAAGGGTAGACATGGAGATGATGATTACACGATAACACTATGTGTACAATTGGGTACTAGTGTTGTGCGAATGATCCATGTAGTGTATAAACGTAGGACTTCCCTCTCCTTTTATTAGTTTAATATTTTTTTTAACTTTAAAAGCTGCTGCACTTTCAACTTCTGTTTCTCACACGATTTTTGGTTTGCTTGCACTAATTGCTTGACTTCTTCCCTCTACTTGCACATTTCTTTTACAACTAAACTGCTCCCTTTCTGAATTTCAACACTTCTTTTAACCTTTTTGTGCTTCATGTTATACTTGTTAGTTTATTTGCATTTTCATTTAAAGTCACAATTGTAGCATGGTCGGGAACCACACTAGTGGATCTTGAGGGGTGCATAACACCTTCCCCTCGAGATAATTTCAAGCCCTTACTCAAAACTCTGGTCTGACACTATAATCATTAGGTGGCGACTTTCCAAACTCTAAAAAGCCAATTCCCAAATGGGATAAGAGTTGTCTTTCCTGAATGTCGTGAACCTTATTCCGTGAGGAAAAAAGGGGGCGTCGACAGCATGGCGACTCTGCTGGGGATATCTTTAGGCTTTTACCATTGCATGCTATATGTGACTTTACCACTTTATTTATTACTTTTGTTTAATGCCTTTATTTGAAACTGAATTGTTTCTTTTGTTTCTTTTTCTTTAATTACTTTCATTTACCGTTTTTCCATCAATGTTGTTGTAATTTTTGAGCAATCATTGTAAACTTTATTGTATGAATGTGAAAATACATGTCAACATATTTCATTCTTGTAAATTGCATTTTTCAGCATCATGTTCCACTCATGCCAAACAAATACTATAGCAGCGCTTATAATGAGTAATTTGCGCACTTCCAATACCATCACCACCTAAATTTGGCAAAGACATATTTGCGGTAAAACTAGTCGATCAGCGATGCAGTCGACGCTTTCGTGCCTTTCCCTCTTGAGTTGTCCACTCAAGGGTACCTGTCTAATACCCCAATAGAAACCTTATTCCATTTAAATTGTACATGCATCATGGTCGAACCTATCCGAGTCAGTTTTGTTGTCCACATAATAACTCATTAAGATAGCCTCGTCTAAAGTCCACCTGGTTTCCTTGAAACCCAAACGGACGCCTCCATGTTTTGTGCATTTATTTGGAGAACTTAAGTGCTTGCTATGCTAATTATCTATTTAAATAGTCGAGTCTGGCGAGGGTAAGGGCCTAACACTCTGTTTTGCAGAAAATGAGGCACGAGATCCCCAGATTTAGCATGGTAACCAACATTCATCCAAGGCTGCGAGACTGGTAGAACGACCTCCATTCTAGTGATCAAACACTCGTCCGCAAGTACTTAGGGAATCTGCCTTCTCTCCTAGAGATTTAGCCTAACAACATAATCATAGAGGCTGCAACATTGTTCTGGGATAGTGACAAGTCTGTGTTTCGCTTTGGTGATCTTAAAATAACTCCTTTACTTGAAGAGATAGGGGGTTTAGCTGGAATTCCTTGGGAGACTCTGGGTTTGCTTATGCCAGAAAATCGCAAATCAAGGGATTTCCTTAAGATGATAGGACTGAAGAAAAACCTAGACTTGACTTGTTTAAAAGACTCTTACATCCCATTTGACCATCTATATGAGAGGTACGGCCATAGCAAGTCATACCACACCTATTCAGATGAATTTGCTATCACCTCATTGGGCATGTCCATAGAAGGGTCTTTGTCTTCATGTTTTTCTTTTTGGGGATGGTCGTGTTCCCTATGAAGAAGGTTATGATCCACACCAAACTAGCCATGGTAACCAAAACTTTGATGGAAGGGATTGGTAGGCAAACTTTCAGCATAGTGCCTATGATCGTCGCCGAGATACACCGCACCCTGAACAAATGTCAACAACAAGGCAGTTACTTTGAGGGTTGCAACTTATTACTTCAGCTTTGGCTCATGGAACACCTCTAGAAAGGGGAATACTGATAAGAGATCCTACAGAGAGATTGGGATGATCACATCGCCTTCCATCAGCCAGGGCGTATGAATTATATGTCTAAAATGTTCGCTCAACCGGAGGACGCCAGAGGATGGGTAGAATTGTTCGAAAATCTGAAAGAAGACCAGGTGCAATGGATGTTTGAGTGGTTTCCCACGGATGAATTCATTGTTGGATCCCAAGATGCGCCATTTCTCCTACTGACTTGTTTGAGAGGGACTTATCCTTACGTTCCTCTCTGAGCCATGAGGCAAGCTGGAAGAAAACAAATCATACCAAGGGTCGATAAAACGAGTCACCTCAGGGCCGATTTCCAGGACGAGGATAGCCCTCACAGGTGCCAAGCTCAGCATTTGTGGCATTACAAAATCGCTATGGGAAAAGAATTCATTGAGACAGACTAGTATCACGCCAGTTATGTGCCGCATTATTTAGGTTGGTTAGAAGACAATGGCATGGGTCAGCCGAGATTCGCTTGAGGTCACAGAATTATTGTTGAGCACCCTGAAGCACGTGTTATGTATAACTAATTGCGCAAGAGAATTCGAGAGTGTGAAAGTGAGCATCGGGAAATACAAGAATCCCATCAAAAATTGACCGAGGAGTGGAAAGAAATGGCTGTCAGCGCCAACAATCGGCTAGGGTATTTGGAGTGGGGTCTAGTAGAGCTTGAAGGAAAGTTCATCAAGAGGACGAAGACGGCCAAAACACTAAAGGAAATGCAGGCGGACATCTGGCCCGAGCCAACTTACTGCTAGAACTACGCGAGTTGGTGGAGCTGTTCGAGGGAGACAAGGATGCCAAATCTGGGGAAGGTCCTTCTGGGACCAAGTAAATATGAGTCCTTTATTTTGCCTTAATGATGTAATAAGGCCAATGGCCACTAATGACATTTATTTTCTGTTATTTAGAGTCATTTTGGATTCGACTTTTTTTTATCAATAAAATGAGGCATTTAGCATTATAAGTTCTCCAAAACTATTTGTCGCTAGGCCTACCTCGGGCATAATGAGGCACCAAATTTAGGACGCGATTTATATTCCCGCATAATGTGTTTAAATACTGTAATATTTTCCTCATGACTTGCACTAACTTGTTACCTTTTTGTTTTCTTTTATTATTTATTCCCTCCTCAAAGGTTAGTTCGTGCATTCTGGCACCATCAGCATACTCCACAAGATCCAAGGGCCCTCCACCTCCTCCTCCTCCGAGTCCTGTCCAGAACAAGAACAAAGGTAAAATGGGAGATACAAGCGCCAGAAAGGAGATTGAGATTCCTCAGGGTACCCTGGTTGCTAAGGAAACTTCTACAAAATTGGAGCAAAAGTCGTTGAAATTCCGAGAAGAGCTGGATCAGGTTCAGAATCTGGCGAACCAATCATTTTCCCTCACCGCTCCTGATGTCAACACCCAAAATCCCACACCTCCACAAAACACCCCACAACCACAGATACAACCTACTCATACCCAGCACTGCAACGCATGCCACACTCCAAATAACACTTAACTGCTCATTCCTGAGCCACTGAACACCACCAATGACCACCTCCACAACACTCCTATTTATGTGGATACTGTAACCCAGTACACTCAACCAATCTCAAAAGCACCTGATTCTGATGACAAAGACTCCCTTATGAGGAACTTAGCAGCAGAACTCAAGAAATTGACCAGCCGAGTTCAGGGCGTGGAAGGTAACAAAGGTATCGAGGGGTTAAATTATGAAGACTTATGCACTCAACCAGATGTTGAACTTTCGGAGGGGTACAAACCTCCCAATTTCGAAATGTTTGATGGAACAGGAGATCCCAGAGTCCACCTGAGAACCTATTTCGATAAGCTAGTTGGGGTTGGAAGAGATGAGAAGATCCGTATGAAGCTATTCATGAGGAGCCTGAAGGGAGATGCACTATCCTGGTACATCAGTCAGGACCCCAAGATATGGACAAGTTGGGTAGGTATGGCATCGGACTTCATGGATATATTCCAATTCAATACAGGGAATGCACCGGATGCATTCTACATACAGAATTTGAAGAAGAAACCCACCGAAACATTTCGCGAGCATGCCACTCGTTGGAGGTCAGAAGCTGCAAAGGTCAGGCCGGCCCTAGAAGAAGAGCAAATGAATATATTCTTCGTCCAGGCTCAGGATCCCCAATATTACGATAGGTTAATGCTGATCGAGGGTCAAAGGTTCTCTGATATCATCAAACTCGGAGAAAGAATCGAAGAGGGCATTAAGAATGGTATGTGTACAAATCATGAAGCATTGCAAACCACCAATAAGGCTTTACAAACTGGTGGCGCATCCAAGAAGAAAGATGTAAGTACCGTGATGGTCGCACAGGGAGCCAAATCACCAACAAAATACCACACTTACCCATCACCTCCACTTACATATTTGCCCATCCTGAATTACCAAGTACCTGCACCCTACTATCCACCTCCCGTTTACCAATCCTCTCCATTTCTTACATATCAACCAACTTCACCTAGATACTCTCAACCAACACCTGTTTACCAAGCTTATAATGCTCAACCCTCTCACTACCAATCACCACACACCCGTCAAAATTTTCCAAGACCCAGACTGAATTTCGATCGCAAACCTCCCAGACAATACACAACCATGGCTGAACCAATTAACCAGCTATATGAAAGACTTAAAGCCACTGGTTACATCACTCCTATCCCAGCCAAAGCTCTAGAAAATCCCTACCAGTGGGTCAACCCCAATAAGACCCGTGCGTATCATTCCGACATGAAGGGACACACCCTTGATGAGTGTCGTTTGTTGAAAGACAAGATTCAGACCCTGATCGACAATAAGTTCATTGTAGCAAAGGAGCCTGCTCCTAATGTTCGTAATAACCCCCTGCCTGACCACAAAGGTGGAGACATTCATATGATTGAGATCGAGGATGATTGGGACCCTAAAGGGTCGATAGGTTTGATTGCGGAAGGGGATGAACCAAAGAAACCAGCGGTTACCCTTAACCCAATTGTTGTGCAGAATCAGCCCTCCATAAACGATGAAGTAAACATGTCTATACCTCTCGAATTTGAAGCGCCTCCTCCTACAAAGGCGCCCAGGCCAATTGAGGTTGAATTTGGAGTTTCAAAAGCACCTGCACCCTTCGAAGTTGTTGTGTTACCATCAAGGGTGCCTATTCCTGTGGCAATGACAGACATAACACCGTTCCAGTCAAATGCCATACCATGAGATTACACTGCTGAAGCAAGGAGGAAAGGAAAGACCAAGACAGGAGAAACAACTGCTGCACAAGGAATGACTAAAACAGGAAGGGTTTACACCCCAGAACACTTAGCTGAGTCCAGTAAGCAAGCCCCAAGACGGCCTATTGAAACTGGGCCCGACGATCTTTGGAGGAAAATATAGGCTAAGGAGTACTCGGTCGCTGAACAGTTGAACAAAACACTAGCACAGATCTTTATACTAGCTCTTCTACAGAGTTCTGACGCTCACAAGAATGCCCTGATGAAGATATTGAGCGAAGCTTATGTGCCCTACAATATAACCGGGGGTCAAATTGCGAATATGGTGGGGCAAGTGCTGGAGAGCCATAAAATAACCTTCCACGAAGATGAGTTGTCGCCCGAAGGTTTGAGCCATAACAAGGCACTGCACATCACCGTGCAATGTGAAGATTATTTCATCACCAGAGTTCTGATCGATGGAGGATCGAGCCTCAAAATATGTCCGCTTGTAACTCTTAGAACTCTTGGGAAAGGCCTACACGAGATCAAAGACAGGGCTATCAATGTCAAAGCCTTCGATGGGTCCTAGAGATCTACTATTGGAGAAATCAGCCTATGCTTGCAAATAGGACCAAGTGATAGACGTCCCAGCACCCTACAACTTGTTGTTGGGATGCCCCTGGATCCACGCTGCTGGAGCCGTAGCATCGACCCTACATCAGGCGGTAAAGTTTGAATGGAACCACCGAGAGGTAATCATTCATGGTGATTGTAGTAACCCTATATATAGTCGCTAGACCATCCCGATGATTGGAGGCAGAAGAAGAATAGGAGGAGAAACATACCACCATATCGAAAGGGTCAACGATGTAGATAAGGATAAGTGGTGGGACAACAAGATCGAAAGTATCCTGAATTGGTATAGGTATGAGCCCTAGAAAGGGACTCGGTAATAATCTTCAGGGGATCACTAAGCCTATCAAACTAAAGAAGCATGGTACTACCTTTGGCTTAGGGTATGGTTATACTTAGAAGGAATTCCAGAACTGGTCACCACTATGGCGCGACCCCTACTATCCATTGGAGTTTCCAATATCTAGCCTGGAGCAAACATTCCAACCGGCAGATACTATAAATGGGTCAGAAGAAGATGAAGCGTTGGCATCCATGAAGAATTTGTTCCTGAAGGATGATGACATGGACTGCTGTGTTCTTTTTGAGGAGGAAGGCCCTTCCATACAAGCTGTGAATAGAGGGGACCGCCTTAGCAACTGGTCAATTAGGACCGTCAGGGCCTAGAAGGCTTCGGGGTAGCAAGGCTAAACAAAAGCACCATGCATCTCATTTTTTAGCTTACTTTACTAGTTGATTTTCTTTCCGCATTGTCTTTATTTGGAAAAGAGCTCCAATGTTTCAAACAATTATGGATTTAATCAAAGCATTTCAATTTATCATATATATCTCGCTTATTATTTTTTCTATCATTTACTCTATTTTATACAACATTACTATTACTTATCTTGACGATGAACCAACGACTTTGACTTCCAACGAAACAACGCAACAAAAGGACATAGGCTTAGAAGAAGATGAGATACCTGAAGTGGTCGTCAGAGATAATGAGAACTTTAAAAATAGACATGTGAGCACGTGATTTTTGTCCTATATGAATTATTCCTATAAATTCAAAATAAAATGGTTTCTTTCAGCATTTATAATTTTGTGTATTTTCGTGACATTTTATGTTAATTTTTTGCATTTTATCGGTGCATTTTAATTAACGAAAAATACAAAAATACTTGGCGTGTGCATTTAGGGCTTCATTTTCCATTTTAGGATTAATTAGAAATTAGTTGCGTCACAAAGTTAAAAAATCGAAAGAAAAATAGTTTAATTCGCAATTTTAGTTTTAGCTTTGATTTTGCGTAGTTTTACGGTTAATTTGTTTTCAATTAATTGTGTTAATTACCATTTTTTTTAGGATTAGTTAGTTTTTTTAGTTTTAGGAATTAATTTTGATGTTAGTTAATTTTTGAAAAAAAAAAGGAAGAAGAGGAATTTTGAAATTAAGTTTGTTTTAAAATAAAAAGAGAATAAGGCATTTTATTTGGGCCAATTTCATACTTCATCAGCCCAAACGGATCTCTCCTCCAAACCCACGAAATAGGGCCCAAACCGACGCCCCAACCCGGTCCGTCTTCATCAGGTAACCAAACAACGTCGTTCTTTAACTTTTAATCTGAGCTGTTGAGGATTCTTAATCCTACGGCCAGGAACTGAGGTCTTAATAATATAAAAGTATCCGAACTACCCCCTACCCCCCTCTGATCGTCCTCAACACACCCTCAGAAACCCTTCTCCGTCTCCGCCATTCGCCGTCACCGAAAATCGCCCACGGCGGCGGTGAGTATCCAAACTACCCCAAATTTACACCACAACCTCTCCTCGTTCCCCTCTTTCCAAATCTGCCTCTAGCTTCCTTCGAATCATCACTAGTCTTATCGAATCTTAAATTTAAGATTTCGGCAAAACTATTCCATCTGCCTCCCTCAGGCTTCATCTGTCATTGATGCCCTTCAAATTGTGATTTAAGCTTGAGCTTCAAAAGAGTCGGCTAGAACCCGTGTTTTCGAGTTTTAGGCCCAGAAATTAGTAAGTGTTCTTAATTTCGTTTTCTTCATTATGTGTCATTTTGTTATAGATATATGAACTCTGTTCATCTTCAACACCTCTTTCATTTTAGGATTAATTTAGGGTTTTAAATCGTCTATTAATCTTTCTCCAGTCGTATGATTCAGTTGTTTGTTTAAAATTTGACCCTAGGAGTTCAACTTAATAGTTGTTCTGATTATTGAATCCTTCATCTTTTTTTTTTTAATTCTGTTTGATCTGATCTGGGTTTGAGTTTGAACTGTTATTGAGTTTGACAATTGGAAGCGTATTATTGTTCTTTTGAGTTTGGTGTTTGATACTAATTTGACTTGGGTCTAAATTTGGCTTTAGTGCTTTAGTGTTAATTAGGAGTTAGTATAGTGTAATTAATTAGTCAATTGTTAGGTTTTCCTATGGGTATCGTTTGGTTATAGCTGAATAGCTTAGGCTTTAGTAAGTAACTAGGGTCACCTCTTGACTAAGGTGCTAGGTTTGTGGCTTGGTTTAACTAGGTTAGTATTTCATGAGTAGTACAGGGGCAGTAAGGGTAGTTTACTTAGGGAATAGGATAGCAACTGAATTTGGAAGCTCTAGAACACTCTAGAATAGGGTTCAATTTAGAATTTCAGGAAATATAGCAGGATAACTTGGAAAATAAGTCAGTTCTTTAAGGACTTTTAAGCAAAGATGAAAATTAAGGAAGGATTAAAAGGGAAAACTAAAAATCTGAAGTTCCCCTTTAGTTTTTCCTATAAAAGGCAGTAGGTACTGCCTTGTTAAAGAAGTTTTGGGAGAGCCAAAAGTTCTCCCAAAAAATAATTCTATGTTTTCTAAAGCTCATTTGAATTTCAGAGTAAAATCCAGATCTGAAGCTCTTTCTTTCATCTTAGAAGAATCCAAAAACAAATACAGAAAAGTCACAAAAATACAAAACAACTGTTCTATTGAAGTTCTGTGGATTAATTGAATAGTTCTGCCTGAAAATCACTACTGTTTGATTGCTGGAGGTCGAAGTTTGCTTTGGTTTGCTATTTCGAGTCAATTTGGAGTGACATTAAGGCTGTTTGGGTTGATTTTGAATACTGGATCTCACTTACACTTAAATCTGGGCTGTGTGTTTGCTGGTGGATGATCTATTGATCTGCTGTGTTTGCGCTATTGATGATCTTTCCCTCCTTCATTTTTTTCAAATTCCACGTACACATGTGGACTGTCTCAGTGTAGATTCTCCTATCCAACAATGAAATGAAATTGAAGTCTCTGCTGTAGCTCCATCATCCTGTTGATCTCATTATATTGTAAACAATATTCTATGATTTAGTTAACTATACATTCTAATTAATCATAGATTGCATGCCTGGACTGTTTCGGACTGTAGCCTTTGGTTATTTAGTATTGGTTTTATGTATAGTAGGTATTGGACTCAACTGAAGCATTGTTCTGTTAAAAATTTAAAAAAAACCAAAAATAGTTTGGACAAGTTTGTATTGCATTAGTTAACAGATATTTAGTGAATTGTTAATTGATTTATGTTCTTCTAGGTACATTTTAGTCGGATTCAAAACCAGTAGGTGTTTGGGTTGTTGATTAATGTGTGGAATTGATAAATCACAATTGAGACTGCTAATTGTTGGTGGGAAATATTGCTGAACTCAAACACATTAATTTGTCTCTTTTTCATTTAATAAAAATTTGAACGTAGTTGTTCTGTCTAGCTAATGTTAGTTCTATTTTTAAAGTTTGAAGCTCTGTCGTTTCAATTGTCATTGTCAATTTCGAATAAAGTGGGGAATAGTTTTAGCAGTCAATTAAATCGTGGGCCTGCCAGCTCCAGGGGATTCGATCCTTTGATCTCCCTTGGGCAGCCTGTTATTGCTTTGTCCGTTTGGCTTGCCTCAAGGCCAACTTGCTGCAATTCATCCATCGGCAGAACCATTTGGTTCACTAAATTGGGCTTGATTTAGAGACTTCAATGCATAGTTTAATATAGTATAAGCTTGTGCTTTCGAGTTAGTTAGCGGGTCCAAATTAAAAGGTTTCCCCCTTTTGTTTGAATTCAGACTTGAACTCGAAGCCCGAAATTTATAATATTAATAAATTATGGTTCTTAATAAAAATAGAAAATCATAGTTTACTTTAGGACTGGCCTTTAAATAATAAATGAGACGAGCCTCGCCAAGTATAATGTAAAATTGTGGGGCCCTCAATAAATGGTTGAATTGAAATATTTAGATTTCGGGATGAGTTGTTTAGCGAATTTCATGGCCTTCCCCAAAGACAATAATGCGTTAGCCTCTTTAGGCGCGATTTTAATAAAATTACTTTCCTAAACTCGGGTGTGCATTTCATATGACCCAAATCAAATCCCAAAACATTGAATAAAGTGTGTTTAGGATTGCGCGTGCATTTCATGTGGCGCGATCCAAAGACATGTTTTAAACGACGTTCAACTTTCTTAAAAATTAAATAAAAAGCAGTTGAAAGTAAAAATCGGCACATAGGTTCATCATGTAATAAATCAGATAAATAAGCCAAACACGACAGTTGAGCGACCATGCTAGAAGCACGGAACCCGGGAATGCCTAACACCTTCTTCTGGGTTAACAGAATTCTTTACTCGGATTTCTGGTTCGCGGACTATTAACAGAGTCATGTTTTCCTCGGTTCGGTATTCAACCGGTGACTTGGGACACCATTAATCTCCTAAGTGGCGACTCTGAATCTTAAAAATAAATCCCGTTCTGATTGTCCTTTAAGTGGAAAAACTCCTTTACGCCCTTGCAGGTGTAGCGAAAAAGGAGGTGTGACAGCTCTGGCGACCCTACTGGGGACAAGAACCCAGAATTTCGGTTCAGGTTTCAAGAATTCGACCTCAGTTAAATTGTTATTTTTGGCTTTATTTGATTTTCTACATGTTCCATGCTATATGTGCTAAATGTTTTACCGCTTTGAGATTTGTTGAATTGTATATAAACTGTCGCGAACCCCTTCCTCTTTCTGAGTCTTCTACATCATGGAGCAGGGTGCACTTCGTGTAGCTTCTCTTCTGTTTAGAGTCTTTCCCTATTTAGAACGAGGTTTGGATACGTTGCAAAGCCGGCGGAGCTTCTGTATCCCCGGTACGCTGCCTCCTTCTCGGCTCGAGTTGTCCGCTTGGGTAAGCCAGGTCTAGACCAATAAACCTAGGGATTAAACCTAGAAGAACAATAACCTCATGCTGGATTCCTAGTAGGACGCTTTTTTGCATCATGTGCATTTGACTTAGGGAACTCAACACAGGGGTTGGGTCAGTCAAGTACAGGTGACCTGAATTGAAATGACCATCCTGATGCATCTTACGTGCTACTTGCGCATTTATTTGCTCGACTTTGCATGTTGACCGGCTTGTATATAATAAATAAAAAATTGTGAAAATAGTAGTGAGGGTAACCTTCTGCTTGGAAAAACAAATACCCAAATCATACTGAAATACTGTCGGATTTTTGAAAAATGGAAAAAGTAAAAAAAACAAAAAATATTTGAAAAAAAAATTGTTGTCCAAAATAGATTTGATTTTGGCAAATTTGCCTGAACTACGCAGGTTTGGTTCTCACCGAATGTGAGATACGTAGGCAACCCTCATCGGGTCCAACCACCCCTTTTGCAAAAATAGCCAAAATCCCAAAATTTTAATTTTTATCCAATAAGTCAGGTGATGCCATTCTTGTTGAAAATAAGCCGAATGTCCTTAAAAGGGCGCTGGAAGGCTGTTTTACAAGAACAGCCACCCTGAGTCATTTTAAAACGGTTTGCGGGTGTGAGCACGTGATTTTTGCCCTAAGCAAATTATTCCTAAAATCCAAACAAAATAATTTTTCATTATTTGTTGCATTTTTGTGTTAATTAGTTGCATAATAATTCATACTAAAATTACAAAAAAATATACATATGCATTAGGATTTTTAATTTTTATAATTTTGAAACAAATTAAAGAAAAATCAAAAATAGCATTTTTATGTGTTAAACGAAAATTACAATAAAATAGATATTAAATAAATTTTAGGATTTAATTATTTTTAGTTTAATTTCACAAATTAATACAATCAGGAAAAAATGATATATAAATCTGGAAAATAAAAAAATATACAAAAAATAAAAATACAATACAAAATATAAAATGGGTAAAAACAAGAAAAGTAAATAAAGATAAAGAAGAGGTTGTGAAATATTTGGGCCAAATGCCAAAATACCACAGGCCCAAATCAATTATCCCGCCCAGGCCCAAGTCTCAAACGCCGGTCCAGTCCACTCCTAGACTAAACGACACCGTATGGTGCCTGGCTGATCTGAGCCATTGAAACCTTTTTAATCCTATGGCTGAGTGTAATTAAATACCTTTCAATATATCAAATACAAAAATTAAAAACATAAAACATTTTAACACCTTCTTCCTCCTTCCTTACCCGAGCCGCCCTATCTCCCCTATTAACCGCCGGAACCCTACCGGCGGGAGACACCGCCTCCACCAATCAACCTCCAAATAACATCACCGGACCTCCTTGAGATCCTGATTCTGCCCTTATACTTAGTTTCTCTCAAATAACCATAAATCTGTTCGAATAGTCAAAAATGTCTCGCCGGAAACCTAATTCCGGCGAACATGGCCTTACAAAATTCAACCCCAAATTACACTGTAACCCCTTCTCGATGCCCTCTACACGATTTTGGACATCTTGAGCCTCGAAACCAACGGGAGCAGTTCGAATACAAGTTTTAAAACTTTCTGTTGAGTCAAAAAAAAAAAACTTCACAAAGATGCCGTAAAAAACTATCAAGAATTTTTGGTACCAAGTAGACTTTCAAGTTGTTAAAGCTAAGTTTCTTTTTCATTTTTATTTTTGTTTCTTCTATTTTTGCACGCATTTTTCTTTTTGATTTTATTATGATTAATTCTTGTTCATGTTTGTTTAGTGTTATTAGGGATTTACTGATTTTTTTATTTTTTTTAGCATTTTTTTTAAAATCAAAGTTGATATTGTTGAATTTCTGTTTGATTAGTTGTGATAGATTAAAGGATTAGATATTAAAGATAATTAGTAAATGATAGTGTGATTCTCAATTTGTTCATATTAGTTTGAATTTGACAATTAAGGATTGGTTTATAGTTGTTTGAATTTCGAATAGTAATTGGTTGATTCAGATTAATTTTGTTAATTAGTTTGTTAAATCTAATAGTTAAGCAATTAAGTTCAGGGGAAAAAGGGGTTAAAGGTCATAAGGTTCATTGATAAATTCAATTTAGTTTCATGGGTGTTTTAGGTATCTAAAAAGGCTTTAATAGTAAATAACAAAAGGAAGGGGGCAATTTTGGATATAGGAAAAGGGTAATTGGGTAAATTTTGAAGTGAAGTGAGGGTAGATAGGGAATTACACTAGATTAGAATATTCTAGATTGGGGTATTAACATAATTCTTAATAAATAATTGTAGTCAATGGAATAACAAATTAAAAAATAAGGGTATAACTGAAATAAAAGAGGAACTAATAGATAAAATCAAAAATTTAATATTCCCTCCAAATTTAATTCTATAAATAGGCATTGATGTGCCTTCTTTTACAAGTTTTGGAAAACCCTAAAAATTCTCCCAAAAATATTTACTCAATTCCAGATCTGAAATTAAGATTTCAGGTCTCAATTTCTTCTTTTAGATTTGAAATTGCTTTTCAAAAATCCAAAAAATAACTAAAAATCAGTAAAAACAAAAATATTCACTGTTCTATTAGCCTAGGCTAGGGCAACTTCAAATTCTGCGTAGATTTCTTCATTTCTGTTTCAAATTTGAGCATTGTTAGATTCAGTGAAGTTTTGTTGTGCCAGCTGATTGTTGAGGATCTATTTTCATCGCTGAAAGTACTGTGTATTACTGAAATCATTGTTTGTTCGAGCTATTGTGGTGTTTGCTCGAGTGTGATCAGATTTCAACACTTTCGTAGTTTAAACTGGGTTTTGGCTGTTTGATTGCTACCTGTGTAGATTGCTGTTAACTGATCTGCTCCTTCTTAATTTCTAAAACCAGGTACACATTCAAGTTCATCAATGTAGCCTCCTGATTGAAAGGAAATGGAATCTGTGAAGCATTTAATTCTGATTAATATGTAGTTGTTCCGTACTTTATGTTAAAATCGTGTGAGTATGTATAATTAGACTTTTTTTTCTGATTTGGACTATGAAGTGTGTACTAATGAACAATTAGATTGATAATGTTGAGGCTGGAACTGTATTTAGCTTTGAAATTGCAATCTGTAAAATTTGACATTAGATTTAGTTAGTTGTAGTTCATTACTCATATGCAATTACTTATTTGAATTTAAATTAATAGAGATAGGAATAGAATTTATTGAATACTAGTATATGAGTTTATGAGTTGAAAATTGGTGCATAAGGCTCAACAACCGCAATAATTTTTCCTTTTAGATCTTATAATTGTCTGAGTATTGATAAAAATTTAAAAAAGTTATTAGGCTTAGTTAAGTTTGATAAATTGAAGTAGTTTAATCAAATTGTAAGTAGTATTTAGTTTGAAATTATTGATCATGTTTGGGAGTTGTCAAGCCCAATATTTGTTTGAATTTAGTGCTTTGTCCAACTAGCTAATCTTCAAACAGGCCTCACTTAAATGGCCCATTTGTTGAAGCTGAAAATGAATGCAAGGATTTTGGCGGTTAGATCACGCGATGGGCCCAAACAGAACTAACTTAATTGTGCCCATAGGAGTTTAAACTCTGTATCATTCATTCATTTCAGCTTTAACTCTAGGCCCGAGACTTCAATATAATCAATTAGGATTTTTCCATCATTTTAGAGACAAAAATTAAATAGATAATCGCAACTACTTTTAAGTTGGCCTTTAATCAAATGATGAGACGAGCCTCGCCAAAAAAAAAATAAAATAAAATTACGGGGCCCTCAATAGTTGCTTACAAAAAATACTAGAAATTGGGAGGACCGTTTAGCAAATTTCACGATCTTCCCTAAAGTTAATAAACGGATAGCCGCTTTAGGCGCGAATGTTGATAATATTACTTTCCTAAATACGGGTGCACATTTATATGACCCAAATCCAAATCTCAACGAAGTCGAAATGTGTCAAAAGCCACGGGCGTACTGGTACGGCGTGATTCGAGATGCATTTTCATGACGTTGCAATTCTTGTAAATAAAGAATAAGTATATTAAAAGCGGATGATTAATAAAAGGCACACAAAAAATAGAACATGTATTAAAATCAGATAGAATCAAATACAACAGTTGAGCGACCGTGCTTGAATCACTGAATCCGGGAATTCCTAACACCTTCTCCCGGGTTAACAGAATTCCTTATCCGAATTTCTGGTTCGCGGACTGTTAACAGAGTCATATTTTCCTCGGTTTGGGATTCAACCGGTGGCTTGGGACACTATTAATCTCCCAAGTGGCGACTCTGAATAAATAATAATAAATCCTGTTCCGACTGTCCTTTAATTGGAAAAACTCCTTTACACCCTTCACGGGTGTATTACAACTCGCGTAAAAAGGAGGTGTGACAGCTTTGGCGACTCCGCTGGGGAAAAGAAACCCAGAACTTCGGTTCAAGGTTTAAGAATTTGAGCTCGGAATAATTGTTGTATTTGTTTATATCTGATTTCCCTATATGTTCATGATTAATTTGCTAAATGTTTACCGTTTAGATATTATTTGAATTGTATATAAACTGTGCCGAAAACCCTTCTCTTCTCACCTCCGGGGATGTGCTTACTGGTTGAGACTCCCTATTCTGTTAGTTTCATACCTAAAATAAGAAAGAGGCCGGACAAGTTACTAAGCCGAACGATCCCGCGGGTCCCCGGTACGTAGCCCCCTCCTCGACTCGAGTTGTCTGCTCAGGTATACAGTCTAGAACATATAACCAGGTTTTGAACTTAGAATAGGGATGTTTATTTGCATCACGTATGACTTAGGGGACTCAACACAGGGGTTGGGTCCGTCTAGGACAGGTAACCAAATATGAAAAGACCACCATGCATTTTATGTGTTGCATTTATTTGTCTCGGGCTATCATGCTGACCGGTTAAAAAAAAGGAGAGAAAAAGAAAATTTTTGTGAAATCGAGAAAAAGAGAAAAAAAAGAGAAAATAATAGTAATTGCTTAATTTTAGAAAAAAAACCGATATCCAAATACTGTCAAAACTCTGCTAAAATTTTGAAAAATAGGGGGGTTGAAAATAGAAAGATTTTTGATTTTTTTTATATAACTAAAGCAAAAAGAAATATAAAAAGAGTTTTAGGGTTATTGTTATTTTTTTGTTTTTAAAAAATCAAAATATATAGTTTGTATTGTCAATAAAATTGAAAAGAAATTTTTTGCTTTAAAATAGTTTGGTTATTTGTTTTTGTCAAAAAAATTAGAAATGAAAAAATGGTTTGTTTTTAAATAGTTTGACCGAACTACGCTGGTTTGATTCGCACAGGGCGTGAGATACGTAGGCAACCCTCATCTGGTCCAACCACCCCTTTTGCAAAAAATAGCCAAAAAATGTAAAATTTTAATTTTCGTTATAAACAAGTTGGGTGATGCCATTCTTGTTTAAAATAAGCCAAATGTCACTCAAAAGGACGTCGGAAGGCCATTTTTGGAAGAACAGCCACTCTGAGTCAATTCTTTTAATTTGTGGACAAGACCTTGAAATCTTCTCTTTGAAATGCTGAAAGGCCGTATCAGAAAAATCGGACTTTATTTTGGAAATTATAATTGAAAAAAAATAAAATAATATGTATAGTGTCTTTTTTCTTTTAAGTTATAAGTGATTAAATCACCTTAATAAATGTGTAGGATAAGCAAGAATCAAAATAAACCTTTCTCAATCATGAACAAGATCCCTTTGGAGTTACGTCTGTGGTGGAATAATTTAGGAAGCAAAGGGCGAGATGAAGTTAATACATATTTGAAAGGGCTTACCGGTTTGCTAGAAATTGTGCCTCGGGGAGATATTATCAGAGCATTAGTGACATGTTGGGACCCATCACACAATGTGTTCCATTCCTCAGACTTTGAGCTTACCCCAACATTAGAAAAAATGGCTGGGTATATTGGGAAAGATGAGGTTCCTTTAAAAGACAAATATTTAGTGGCCCCAAGAATTGTAGATGTGCACAGATTTTTAGACTCTCTGAAGATATGTAGGACAGTTCACAACGAAGATCTGGCAAATGGCTTTTGTACTCCACACTTCATATACTATAGATATGGTCATATTGGGGGGTTCAACAATCCATAAAGCAAGATATGTAGTAATGGAAACCGCCAAAAATGGGAAGAGCATAGGCGTGTTGCTTTCATGGTGGTTTTTCTAGGGCTAGTGATATTTTCAAGGAAAGATGGAAATATTGACATTAAAATAGCCGGGGTCGTCAGTACTTTAATGACTCAAGACAAAAGCACTCTTGCACCTATGATACTAGCCGATATTTCCGCGCTCTTACATCCTGTAAAGCTAGGAAAGACTTCTTCGAGGGATGCAATCTAATGCTGCAAATGTGGATGACCGAGCACCTGTGCCATCGCCCTAACTTTTTGAGCTATGGGTCTCCAGAAAAAGCATGCATAGAAGAGTTCTACACGAGGATTAAAGGGGTCAATTTGCCAGAAGGATTTACGGGTTAGACAACATACTTTCGATCCCTTGCTGCTAGTAAAATAGAATGGACGCTCGGATGGCTACCTGTTAATGAAATTATATACATGCCAGCGGCAAGGCCGCATATCCTCTTGAGGGGTCTCAAAAGCATTCAACCCTATGCCCCATATCAGGTTTTGAGGCAGCTTGGAAGATGTCAGATAGTGCCGAAGGATGGTGATCTTAGTACTCAGGTAGTTGAGATTAGTCATGAAGGACAATTCCCTGAAGCAAAAATCCGTCAAATTTGGAATGAATGTCAATACTTGAAGGCAGACACTTGCGTAAAGGATTTGGCCAAAGGTGAAGTATCGTCTAAGTACTCTGCTTGGTATAGGCGAGAATGTGAGCATGAAAGGCTAGCTAAAAGACCTCATATCCAGGAATTTGCTGAATCATCAAGAGAATAGTGGGCTTGGCTAACCAAAGAGAATGAGTATAGAGCAAAAATAAGGGAGCTGGAAAACCAAGTCCAAAATCTTAAATTTGAAAATAGTGTGCAAGCTGCGGCTGATAATGGTGAGAAAAAGAAATTAGCTAAAGAGAATGAGGCATTACAAGCTCAAATTTAGAAAATGAAGATAGCAGCTGAAACCCCTGTTAGAAATGCCCGAGATGCAAAGCTGATAGACAATTTGAGGCAAAAAGTGAATGACTACAGTTTCGACCTTAACAAAGTAGAAAAAGAAATAGCTGGGGTTCGAAGACAGTTGGCTAAATATGTAGAGGAACGAGCCTGCATGGTTCGACAGCTAAGAGAAGAATACGATAATGAGGTCGCCAGATTGAGAAAAAAGGTCATTACCGCAGAAATCAAAATGAGCAAACAAGCAAAAGAGTTCAGTGTGGAAAGGGAACATTGCTATACAGCTTTAGAACAATTAGAAATGGATTTGCAACAACTTCAAGAGAAAAATCAGCAAACTTTGGAGGCTAGGACTGAACAGATTGGGCGATTGCTTCAGGAAAAAGGGATAATTAGAGAAAGAATCCTCGATATTGCTCAATACATCACCCGGAAGTGCCAAATATGTGAGAACATGACCCAAACTATATTTTTCACCTCAGTGATGATATTCGTGAAACAGATAATGGGCGACCTAGATAGACTCCAAGGGGGACTTGCATATAGGTCCGCGGCGCGACCGAATGATGTCCTGCGGTCACCATGAGCTTTAATGTATTCTTGAGTCTGTATTACATTAGTCAATCATTTGAGTCTATATTTTTATCTGCATTTCATTTTAAATAGTTGTTAAGTAGTCCGTAGTTTGGTTCATCATTCAGAGTGTGTCATTGTAATAGATGTGTTGGCCATGAATAAATTTGAAAATTCCCAAAAGATTGGTATTGGTATTTTTTGTTTTTATCTGATTCAAACATAGTTGCGATATATAGGCAATCTTTGTAAGACCAACCATAAATACAAGTCAAAAGAATAAGTGAAAAACAAAAGAAAAAAAAGAGAATGAAAATGAAAAAGAAAAGGAAAGAGAGAGGGAAAAGCCACAACAAAAAGAATTAGCAAAGCAAAGAAAAAGGAAAGAATTAAAGAAAAGCCATAATTGAGAAAACCGGGATGATGCATGTGGCCGAGCAAAATTGTTTAAGTGCATCTGTGCTTCCAATGTGTGACTATTGATTGATAATGCCCTAACCACTAATAAACGTTGTTGTTGAGTTCAGACAAGTGGTTTTAGTCAGCTGGCATTCTGACAACTCATCTAGATAATACCCGTTCCAAAGATATGTTGAAAATGATTAGCCAAGAGATCGAAGCTACAATTGTTGACCCGGCTAGGGATGAAGAAACAATGGATGTAAATGCTATTAAGGAGGAAATGTACAAGCTGAAACAACAAATGACCGAAATGTACCAGGCCTGGGCGAAAGGACAACCCTTACCCACATATCCTGCCTATCCCGTCTATGTTCCTCCACTAGTTCAAACACAAGACCCTCCTACCGTAAATTCTTCCCCTGCTTACCCTACATATCCACCATATTACGCAGCCACTTCTCAAACACCACCACCTCCTCTACCACCAAAAAAAATCCCACCACCACCACCACCAGTTGCTCCTGTGTACGTGGCTCCTCCACCGGCCATGTTACATAAATCTTCAAGTGAACCTCTGTTCCACACCCAA
>MU725778.1:136187-172310 GCA_026770625.1 Nicotiana glauca
CATGAGCAATACCCTTACACTCCTCTCATTGATATATCCGAGGAAGAGAAACTACCCAAGAACCCCGAACAAGAGGAAATGATTCGCAAAGTAAAAAGTTTGGAATAGTCATTCCGAAACATGCAAGGGCTCGGGGGGCAAGTAAGTGTGGCTTATAAAGACTTGTGTCTGTTTCCAGAAGTTCAACTACCTGCGGGTTTTAAGTTGCCAAACTTCGATCTTTATGACGGTCATGGTGACCCTGTGGCCTACTTGAGAGGATTTTGTAGTAAAATGAGGGGTGCCGGTGGAAATGACGAATTGCTAATGGCGTACTTCAGCCAGAGCCTTAGTGGATCAACCTTGGAGTGGTACACGAGGCAGGATCACACTCGTTGGTTTACCTGGGACGACTTAGCCTAGGCCTTTGCCAATAACTTTCAATATAATTTGGAAATTGTTCCTGACCGACTCTCCTTGAAAAAGACTGAAAAGAAGCTAGGGGAGAGCTTCAGGGAATATGGATTCAGATGGAGAGAGTAGGCCGCAAGGGTCGATCCACCTATGAAAGAGGGCGAGATAGTGGATTATTTCTTACAGGCTTTAGAGCCTACTTATTACAGACATTTGGTGTCAGCTATTGGAAAGACGTTCAATGAAGTCATCAAAATGGGAAGTATGGTAGAAGAGGGCTTAAAGTCTAATTAGATCATGAGATACTCAGCAATAAAGGCTACCACCCAGGCCATCCAGACTGGCACTGGAGGGGTTCTGGGAAAGAAGAAGAAAGAAGAAGTAGCTGTGGTGGAAGGTAGAACATGGTCCAGGGGTCCTTCTCCTTACTATCATCAACCCCGTCCACATCATCAACCTTACCCACCTTCACCATACGGCCCACCACAACATTGTTATCCACCTCCTGTTCCCCATTCTTTAGCCCATCATGCCCAAGGTTACCCTCAACCACAAGCACCATGGCGTGCACCCACTCCTCACAACACCTATCATACCCAAAATACGTACCCACCTCCCAAAACATACATAAATCCTGGTGGAATTGGTTTCCGCCCAAACCCTGCTGCCAGAAATGATAGATTGCAGAAGAAAAATACTTTCACTCCTTTAGGAGAATCCTACACCAGCCTATTCCACAGGCTGAGGTAGCTTGGAGTTCTAAACCCTACTGAACCAAAAATCCCAAACCCACCACCAAGGAACCTGGACCATTCCGTCAGTTGTGAGTATTGCTTAGGAGCTCCAGGACATGATATGGAGAAATGTTGGCATTTGAAGACTGCTATTCTAGAACTCATTGACACTAGGAGAATTGAAGTGCAAGCTCCTGAAACTCCTAATATTACGCAGAATCCCTTACCGGCTCATCATGACGCTCACATGATTGAGTTGGTACAGAGGGGAGAGTACAAAAGGCCATCTCAGACGGTAATGATGATCAAATCAAGTGAAAACAAAGTAGATGAGAAGTCAATTGGTGGGAGAGCAGTGGTTGTAGCGGAACAAGTGGTTAGTGAGCTAGTGTTGATAGTAAAACCAGAACCTGTGAAGGTGATAATACCAGGGGCAACTGTTAAGCCCGTGTTGGTTGTGAAAAGTGCTCAAGCAGAACTGGTCATCATTAAACCGGTAACTCAGCTGCCTGTCGTAGATGCAAAGGCTGTCCCATGGAAGTATAATAAAGTGACTGTTATGTATCGGGGAAAAGAAGTCAGAGATGAAATATGTGAAACTTATGGTTTGACAAGATCAGGGAGGTGTTTTGCCCCTGAGGAATTAAGAAAAGCTAAAACTGCTAGGGACAATCCGGCACCGGTGAAAAAGCTGTCACCGAAGAGGAAGCCGAAGAATTTCTGAGAAAAATTAAGGCACAAGATTACTCAATAGTGGAACAACTAAGGAAAACGC
Organism: Nicotiana glauca; assembly: GCA_026770625.1. Classification (NCBI taxonomy): domain Eukaryota; kingdom Viridiplantae; phylum Streptophyta; class Magnoliopsida; order Solanales; family Solanaceae; genus Nicotiana; species Nicotiana glauca. Next base: position 138,090 of record MU725778.1, read on the forward strand.
CGGCGCAGATCTCTCTATTGTCTCTGTTAATCTATTCAGATGAACATCGCCGGGCGCTAATGAAGATCTTGAATGAAGCACATGTGCCCGAGAAAATTACTGTGAACCATCTTGAAAAGATTGCGAACAAAATTTTTGAGGTAAACTGGGTGATATTCTCTGATGACGAATTGCCAGTGGAGGGAACTGAACACAACAGAGCCCTATACCTTACTGCAAAATAAGAGGATTCCGTAGTGACCCGGGTGCTAATTGATAATGGGTCTAGTGCCAACATTTGCCCTCTGTCTACTCTGGAGAAGTTGAAGGTCGATAATGAAAGAATTCACAAAAACAACATCTGTGTACGAGGATTCGACGGTGGAGGGAAGAATACTGTGGGAGGCATTGTGCTAGAGCTTACAATTGGGCCTGTAGAATTTACGATGGAGTTCCAAGTACTGGATGTTGCTGTGTCTTGCAATCTTTTGCTGGGCCGACCATGGATCCACGCTGCAAAAGCTGTGCCATCTTCATTATACCAGATGGTTAAGTTTGAATGGGATCGTCAAGAAATTGTGGTCCACGGGGAGGACAATTCTTGCAATACTATTACACCCTTTGAGGAAGTCGAAGACGATTAGGGCCCGTGGGTGTACAAAGTTATGGATACTGTACCAGTTGCCAAAGTCCCAGAAGGGGAACATGTTCCTGTACCTAAGGTGGCTACCGTGTCTGTTATGGTACCGACAGAAATGTTGAGAAATGGATTTCTACCCAGAAAGGGTTTGGGAGCTTTATTACAAGGCATTATACAACCAGTGTCCCTTCCTGGTGACATTGATACTTTTGGGCTGGGCTTTAAACCTACCGCTGCTGATATAAGGAGAGCTTGGAAGTTGAAGAAGAAAGTGTGGACCCTCCCTAAACCTATCCCTCGCCTTTCCTATTCTTTCGTCCGGTCTGGTACTAAGAGGTGCCCGACCATAGTAATGCCCAGCTTTGTAGTGATAAAACCTGACAAGGAATTGATCAAAAGATTTGAAATGTTGTTCGATGAAGTGAATGCGGTGGAAGCAAATGAGGGTTCAAGCATAATTGATGTCCAGTTCGTGGGATCTCGAGCTAATCTTAATAACTGGGAAGCCACTCCTCTTCCAACTCGGAGGGAGTCGCGGTAGTTAGTTTTGATTTGCTTTTTGAGTATTAAATCTGTTTTACTTCAAGGTTGTAATTTAGATTTCTATGTTCCGTCCAATTAGATGAGTCAAACCTTGTTATCTTACGAATTTCAATTAAATGCTATTTCTTTCTCGCTCCATTCCTGATAGCCTTTATTTTGTCTTTCTTTTCTCTTTCTTGTATAGTCCATTTTATGCTGATTTCAATAATGTGTCATGCATGAGGAGTTCCTGGCCTAGTCTTGATAATCAATGTGAAATAGTAATACAAGAAATTGAATGTGATGATGAGGTGGAGTATGATGACGAGGAGGCTTTGGAAGAAATTAGTAAAGAATTGAGTCAATACGAGGAAAAACCCAAACCTAACTTGAATGACACAGAGGCAATCAATCTGGGGAATCAGGAAAACATTCGGGAAACAAAAATAAGCGTCCATTTGGAAGCCTCGCTCAGGGAAGAATTGATTAAGTTGTTGTTTAAATACAAAGATATCTTTGCATGGTCATACGATGATATGCCGGGTCTTAGTACTGATCTGGTGTTCCACAAATTGCCCACTTATTCAGAATGTCTGCCTGTCAAGCAGAAGTTGAGAAAATTCAAGACAGACATCAGTGTAAAAATCAAAGAAGAAGTCAATATCCCACCTGGTTAGCCAATGTCGTGCCTGTGCCGAAGAAAGATGGAAAGACCAGAGTATGTGTTGATTATCGGGATCTCAACAAGGCGAGTCCAAAGGACAATTTTCCACTGTCAAACATCCACATACTGATTGACAATTGTGCCAAACATGAGATTGGCTCTTTCGTGGATTGCTATACGGGCTATCACCAGATTTTGATGGATGAGGAAGATGCTGAAAAGACGACATTTATCACACCTTGGGGAACATATTGTTATAGGTTGATGCCATTTGGGTTGAAAAATGCAAAGGCAACATACACGAGGGCGATGACCACCATGTTCCATGATATGATACATCGGGAAATTGAAGTCTATGTGGATGATGTAATTATCAAGTCCAGAAAATAGTGTGATCATGTTAAAGACCTAAGGAACTTTTTCCAGAGGCTTCGAAGGTACAATCCTAAACTCAATCCGGCAAAATGTGCATTTGGAGTTCCGTCAGGGAAATTGTTGGGGTTTGTGGTGAGCCGATGTGGTATTGAACTGGACCCGTTCAAAATCAAAGATATCCAGGAATTGCCTCCACCAAAGAGCAAGAAAGAAGTGATGAGTTTGCTCGGTAGGTTGAATTATATCAGCAGGTTCATTGCTCAGCTTACATCAATTTGCGAGCCTATCTTTAAACTGCTGAAGAAAGATGCTGCAGTTAAATGGACAGATGAATGCCAGGCTGCATTTGATAAAATCAAGGAGTATTTGGCCAATCCGCTGGTATTGGTTCCACCCGAGCTAGGAAGACCTCTGATTCTTTATTTGACGGTGTTGGATAATTCCTTCGGCTGTGTACTGGGGAAGCATGATGTTACGGGGAAGAAAGAGCAGGAAATTTACTACCTCAGCAAGAAATTCACATCTTACGAGGTAAAATACAATCAATTGGAGAGGACATGTTGTTCTTTAACCTGGGTGGCACAGAAGTTGAAACATTATTTGTCAGCATATACCACTTATCTCATTTCCCGACTGGATCCATTGAAATACATCTTTCATAAGCCCATGCCCATAGGGAGGCTTGCTAAATGGCAAATCCTACTCACAGAATTTGATATTGTTTATGTAACCCGCACTGCGATGAAAGCACAAGCAGTAGCTGATCACCTAGCGGAGAATCCAGTTGATAATGAATATGAACCATTGAAAACATATTTTCCTGATGAGGAGGCAATGTACATTGATGAACCGGAGCAAGATGAAAAACCTAGCTAGAAGTTATTCTTTGATGGGGCTGCTAACAACAAAGGTGTCGGGATAGGAGCGATACTTATTTCAGAGACAGGGCAACATTACCCTGTTACGGCTCAACTTCGTTTCTTTTGCACCAACAATATGGCTGAATATGAGTCATGTATCTTGGGTTTGAGGATGGCTATAGATATGGGTGTCTAAGAGATCTTGGTCATGGGCGACTCAGATCTTTTGGTACATCAAATTCAAGGAGAATGGGAAACACGGGATTTAAAACTCATACCGTACCGGCAGTGTATGCATGAACTATGCCAGCGATTTCAGTCCATAGAATTCAAGCACATTCCGAGAATTCATAATGAAGTTGCTGACGCATTGGCCACTTTAGCGTCAATGTTGCATCATCCGGATAAGGCTTATGTGGACCCATTACAAATTCAGGTCCGAGATCAACATGCTTATTGCAATATGGTGGAAGAAGAGCTTGACGGTGAGCCATGGTTCCATGATATTAAAGAATACCTCAGAATGGGAGTGTATCCGACACAGGCCACATGGGATAAGAAGAGAGACATCAGACGATTGGCAAGCGAATTTTTCTTTAGCGGAGGGATTTTGTACAAAAGAACTCTAGATCTTGGTTTGTTGAGGTGTATGGATGCTAAAAAAGCTACAACAATTATGACCGAGGTACATGCGGGAGTCTGTGGACCGGATATGAGTAGGTATGTATTGACAAAGAAAATTTTACGAGCAGGTTATTACTGGCTTACTATGGAACGAGATTATATCAGATTTGTGCGCAAGTGTCATCAATGCTTGGTACATGGAGATCTGATTCATTCTCCACCTTCTGAGTTGCATACAATGTCGGCACCGTGGCCCTTCGTTGCTTGGGGTATGGATGTCATTGGGCCGATCGAGCCAGCTGCATCTAATGGGCACAAATTTATTCTGGTTGCTATTGATTATTTTACTAAATGGGTTGAGGTGAAAACTTTCAAATCAATGACCAAGAAAGCAGTGGTTGATTTTGTACATGCAAATATCATTTGCCGGTTCGGAATTTCGAAGGTGATTATCACAGATAATGGTTCCAATCTCAATAGTCATCTATTGGCGGAGACATGTCAGAAGTTTAAAATTACATCCCACAATTCTACACCATATCGGCCTAAGGCGAATGGAGGAGTTGAAGCAGCGAATAATAATATCAAGAAAATACTTTGGAAAATGGTAGAAGGATCCATGCAGTGGCATGAGAAATTACCATTTGCTTTATTGGGATATCGCACTACTGTTCGCACTTCAGTAGGGGCGACTCCTTATTCATTGATGTATGGTACGGAGGCAGTGATACCTGCAGAAGTTGAAATACCCTCCATTCGAATCATTGCGGAGGTGGAAATTGATGATGATGAATGGCTCAAAGCCCGTCTGGAACAATTGAGTTTGATCGATGAAAAAATATTGGCAGCAGTATATCATGGGAAGTTGTACCAACAGAGAATGGACAGAGCATATAACAAGAAAGTGCGTCCATGGAAATTTGAAGTCGGACAATTGGTATTGAGGCGAAAGGAAACACGAGTGTTGGGCTGAAGCAAAAGGAAAGTTTGCTCCCAACTGGAAGGGACCATTTGTTGTAACACGAGTGTTGTCCAATGGTGCATTGTATCTAACAGATGTGGAAGGAAAATGTGTAGAAATGGCTATCAATTCTGATGCAGTCAAGAGATATTATGTATGATTTCTTTATCTTTATGTATCTGATTGTATTTGACATGTTTTGAGATTGAAATGATGAAGGCATTTTGTTCTGCTATCCAAACACTTTATCCATTGCTATCCCTTTGAGCCTTATTATATTTTCGTTCATATCCCTCTTTCGGAATCAACAACAAAAATCAAGGATTGAATGGGGAAATTAAGTGGAGAAACAAGAAAAGAAAAGAAGAAAAGAAAACATAAAAGGAGAAAAGTAAAAAAGAAAGAAAAAGGAAATAAAAGAGGAAAAAGAAAAAGAAAAGAAAAGAAGAAAAAGAAAGAAAAAGAAAAAAAAGAAGAAAAGAAAGAAAGAAAAGAAAAGAAGAAAAGAAGAAAAGAAAGAAGAAGAATGGAAGGAAGGAAACATCACAACAATGAAGTGATTTTATGACCTGAGCTACGTTTGACTTGATCCCGAAAGGGTACGTAGGCAGCCTAATTGAGGTTCAGTCACAAGCAAGGAAAAGTCCAAGAATCCCCAATAATGAAACTGGGGTAGAAGTTATGTTTGTTGTGAAAGATATGATTACGAAAGTTGTAATTTTGAAACCACTTTGAAATATTTTGAGCCTTTATACCCTTCTTTCTAAACCAATCCAAAAGCCACATTTCGGTCCAAAGAAAGACCTTCTGATCAATTTTAAGAAATGTCAATACAAGCAAGTAAGGTGATTCATGTTGTGGACAACACTCTGGTACCATAAGGGGAAAAAATTGAAAATGAGAGAGTCTTATTGGTGAAAACCTTCAACGGGCACCATAAGGCGACGTGAGTTTGAGAGCAATAAAAATGAGAGTCTTATTGGTGAAAACCCTCATGGGCACCGTAAGGCAAAAGTGAGTTTTCAGATTGGTCAAATGAAAGAAGTCTGTGATTGAAAGGTGTTTGAAAAATGTCAAAACAAGCAAGGTTTGGGGTTTTGGGGAAAGTCAAATTGTGAAGTATGGAATAGCAAATGTGGCAATTGACAGTTGATTGATTGGACAGACTAGGCTGGTTAATCGAAATGCATGGCATGATCAATGGAATCAGCCTTTCCACTCAGATAAGTCTTGTCCTTTCAGAGTCTTTCTATCCTCAAAAACTTCGAGGTCATTGCATTTCATTTTTCTTGAAATCATGTAAAAGCTAACTACCAGCTTCCCAGTTGTATGGCACAATATGATCTGGGCATATTAAAGTAAAGTAAAACACGAGGGACCAATGCAAATTCCATCCGAAGGGTAATCAGATAATTGGAAGAAGAAGCAAGGTTTCACAGAAAGGGGAACAAAAACACAAAGACAGTAGCATGAGGTAAAACATTTGGGTCATCAGGATTAGAGTATTTGAAAGATAGCTGGGAAATCGTGGAAAGAGAAAACAAGTTCAAAGAAGCAAGTCGGCACAAGTTCAGAAATGGGAGCATGGCCAACAAGAATGCCAGCAGCTAACCATCATTTTATACTAACAAATCGTTCTTTGATTAAAACAAGGGCAGAAAGAAGTTTTCTTTCTAATCAGGAACCCACCTGGATAACAAGGGAACACTGTTCAAAAGTTAGCAAGCAGGCGCCCACCTGAAGAACAAGGGAATACATTCCAAAGTGCAGCAGCCAGGAACCCACCTGAAAAAACAAGGGAAGTATAATACAAGTCTTATCTCTCAAGTTAACATTCAATAACACCGTGCACCCAGTTATCAAACTGGGGCAGAAAATTTTTCTTGTTTTGTGTAACCAGGAGCCCACCTGAAAAACAAAGGGAATACTTTTCAAAGTCAGCAACCAGGAGCCCACCTGAAAAACAAAGGTAATCTTTTTCAAAGACAACAAGCAGGAACCCACCTGAAAAACAAAGGGAATACTTTTCAAAAGCAGGAGCCCACCTAAAAAACAAAGGGAATACTTTTCAAAAGCAGGATCCCACCTGAAGAACAAGGGAATACCTTTCAAGCAATTGCAAGCACGAGCCCACATGAAGAACAAATGGAATATCTTTTCAAATGCAGTAAGCAGACATCCACCTGGAAAACAAGGGAAGTACAATCCAAATTCTAGTTTTAAATTTTAACATCTGATAACATGATATGCCCAGTCACCATACTGGGGCAGGAAATTTTCTTTGGTTGTCTATTTTTGTTGTAAGCAGGAGCCCACCTGGATAACAAGGTAATACTTTCTCAAAGTAATCGCAAGGAGGAGCCCACCGGGAGAATACGGGAATACATTTCAAACAATCAGAAGCAGGAGCCCACCTGAAGAACAAGGGAATGCATTTTAAAGCAATCGCAAGCAGGAGCCCACCTGAAGAACAAGGGAATACTTTTTTCAAGAAATCGCAAGTAGGAGTCCACCTGAAGAATGGACACATCTTTCAAAACACAGTCAAGGCAATAGCCAGAATTCCATTAAAACAATACAAGATGCAAGATCAAGGCAATACAAGAACACAAGATACCAGGCATAGATAGGATTTTTGTAAATCATAGAGCATAGATTAGGCTAGCTTCTTTTTATCTTTACATGGTATAATAAGGGGGTCAGCAAGCAGTAACAACAGCAACAACAGTGAAATCACAGCTTCCTGATAGTCCCAGCTACCAAACACTCCTGAACTACATTGATCTGATTCATGTTTAGCCCGGGATATGTAGGCAACCTCTGAAGCAGGGTGCAGTCAAACTTTTCAAAAAATGCTTCACATGGAATATGCGAATGGGCAAAAATCCCTCATTACCGCTCACTTGTCTTTGCACGAAAACTCTTCGTGTTTCCGGGCAAAGAGGGGCAGCTGTGAGCACGTGATTTTTGCTCTAAGCAAATTATTCCTAAAATTCAAACAAATGATTTTTCATTATTTGTTGATATTTGTTGAATTTTTGTGTTAATTAGTTGCATAATAATTCATACTAAAATTACAAAAAATATGCATATGCATTAGGATTTTTAATTTTTACAATTTTGAAACAAATTAAAGAAAAATCAAAAATAGCATTTTTAGTGTTTTAATCAAAAATTACTATAAAATAGATATTAAATAAATTTTAGGATTTAATTAGTTTTAGTTTAATTTCACAAATTAATAAAATCAGGAAAAAATGATATATAAATCTTGAAAATAAAAAATATACAGAAAATGAAAATACAATACAAAATATAAAATGGGTAAAAACAAGAAAAGTAAATAAAGATAAAGAAGAGGCTGTGAAATATTTGGGCATAATGCCAAAATACCACAGGCCCAAACCAATTCACCCACCCAGGCAAAAGTCTCAAATGCCGGTCCAGTCCACTCGTAGATTAAACGACACCGTATGGTGCCTGGCTGATCTGAGCCATTGAAACCTTTTTAATCCTACGGTGAGTGTAAGTAAATACCCTTTAATATATCAAATACAAAAATTAAAAACATAAAATATTTTAACACCTTCTTCCTCCTTCCTTAACCGAGCCGCCCTATCTCCCCTGTTAACCGTCGGAACTCTACCGACGGGAGACGCCGCCTCCACCAATCAACCTCCAAATAACATCACTGAACCTCCTTGAGGTCTTGATTCTTCCCTTCTACTTTTTTTCTCTCAAATAACCATAAATCTGTTCGAATAGTCAAAAATGTCTCGCCGGAACCCTAATTCCGGCGTACATGACCTTACCCAATTCAACCCAAAATTACACCGTAACCCCTTCTCGATGCCCTCTACACGATTTTGGACATCTTGAGTCTCGAATCCAACGGGAGCAGTTCGAATACAAGGTTTAAAACTTTATGTTGAGTCAAAAAAAAAAACTTCACAAAGATGCCGTAAAAAACTATCAAGAATTTTTTGTACTAAGTAGAATTTCAAGTTGTTAAAGCTAAGTTCTTTTTCATTTTTTGTTTCTGTTTCTTCTATTTTTGCATGCATTTTTCTTTTTGATTTTATTATGATTAATTGCTGTTCATGTTTGTTTAGTGTTATTAGGGATTTACTGATTTTTTTTTTGCATTTTTTTAAAAATCGAAGTTGATATTGTTGAATTTCTGTTTGATTAGTTGTGATAGATTAAGTGATTAGATATTAAAGATAATTAGTAAATGATAGTGTGATTCTCAATTTGTTCATATTAGTCTGAATTTGACAATTAAGGATTGGTTTATAGCTTTTTGAGTTTCAAATAGTAATTGGTTGATTCTGATTAATTTTGTTAATTAGTTTGTTAAATCTAATAGTTAAGCAATTAAGTTCAGGGGAAAAGGGGGTGAAAGGTCAGAAGGTTCATTGGTGAATTCAATTAAGTTTCAGGGGTATTTTAGGTATCTAAAAAGGTTTTAATAGTAAATAACAAAAGGAATAGGGCATTTTGGGTATAGAAAAAGGGTAATTGGGTAGATTTTGAAGTGAAGTGAGGGTATATAGGGAATTACACTAGATTAGAAGATTCTAGATTGGGGTATTAGCATAATTTTAATAAATAATTGTAGTCAATGGAATAACAAATTAAAAAATGAGGGTATAACTGAAATAAAAGAGGGACTAATAGATAAAATCTGAAATTTAATATTCCCTCCAAATCTTATTCTATAAATCGACATTGATGTGCCTTCTTTTACAAGTTTTGGAAAACCCTAAAAATTCTCCCAAAAATATTTACTCAATTCTAGATCTGAAATTAAGATTTCAGGTCTCAATTTCTTCTTTTAGATTTGAAATTGCTTTTCAAAAATCCAAAAAACAACTAAAAATCAGTAAAAACAAAAATATTCACTGTTCTATTAGCCTAGGCCAGGGCAACTTCAAATTCTGCATAGATTTCTTCATTTTTGTTTCAAATTTGAGTATTGTTAGATTCAGTGAAGTTTTGTTGTGCCAGCTGATTGTTGAGGATCTATTTTCATCGCTGAAAGTACTGTGTATTACTGAAATCATTGTTTGTTCGGGCTATTGTGGTGTTTGCTCGAGTGTGATCAGATTTCAACACTTTCGTAGTTTAAACTGGGTTTTGGTTGTTTGATTGCTGCCTGTGTAGATTGCTGTTAACTTATCTGCTCCTTCTTAATTTCTAAAACCAGGTACACACTCAAGTTCATCAATGTAGCCTCCTGATTGAAAGGAAATGGAATCTGTGAAGCATTTAATTCTGATTAATATGTAGTTGTTCAGTATTTTATGTTAAAATCGTGTGAGTATGTACAATTAGACTTTTTTACTGATTTGGACTATGAAATGTGTACTAATGAACAATTAGATTGATAATGTTGAGGCTGGAACTGTATTTAGCTTTGAAATTGTAAACTGTAAAATTGGACATTAGATTTAATTAGTTGTAGTTCATTACTTATATGCAATTACTTATTTGAATTTAAAATAACAGAGATAGGAATAGAATTTGTTGAATACTAGTACATGAGTTTATGAGTTGAAAATTGGTGCATAAGGCTCAACAACCGCAATAATATTTCCTTTTAGATCTGATAATTGTCTGAGTATTGATAAAAATTTAAAACAGTTATTAGGCTTAGTTAAGTTTGATAAATTGAAGTAGTTTAATCAAATTGTAATTAGTATTTAGTTTGAAATTATTGATCATGTTTGGGAGTTCTCAGGACCAATGTTCGTTTGAATTCAGTGCTTTGTCCAACTGGCTAGTCTTCAAACATGCCTCACTTAAATGGCCCATTTGTTGAAGTTGAAAATGAATGCAAGGATTTGGGCGGTTTGGATCACGCGATGGGCCCAAATAGAACTAACTCAATTGTGCCCATAGGAGTTTAAACTCTGTATCATTAATTCATTTCAGCTTTAACTCTAGGCCCGAGACTTCAATGTAATCAATTAGGATTTTGCCTTCATTTTAGAGACAAAAAATTAAATAGATAATCGCAACTACTTCGAATTTGGCCTTTAATCAAATGATGAGACGAGCCTCGCCAAAAAAAAAAAACAAAATTGCGGGGCCCTCAATAGTTGCTTAAAAAAAATACTAGAAATTGGGAGGACCGTTTAGCGAATTTCATGATCTTCCCTAAAGTTAATAAACACATATTTGATTTAGGCGCGAATGCTGATAATATTACTTTCCTAAATACGGGTGCACATTTATGTGACCCAAATCCAAATCTCAACGAAGTCGAAATGCGTCAAAAGCCATGGGCGTACTGGTACGGCGTGGTTCGAGATGCATTTTCATGACGTTGCAATTATTGTAAAAATAAATAATAAATATAATAAAAACGGATGATTAATAAAAGGCACACAAAAAGTAGAACATGTATTAAAATCAGATAAAATCAAATACAATAGTTGAGCGATCGTGCTTGAACCACGGAATTCGGGAATGCCTAACATCTTCTGCCGGGTTAACAGAATTCCTTATCCGGATTTTTGGTTCGCGGATTGTTAACAGAGTCATATTTTCCTCGGTTCGGGATTTAACCGGTGGCTTGGAACACCATTAATCTCCCAAGTGGCGAGTCAGAATAAATAATAATAAATCCCGTTCCGACTGTCCTTTAATTGGAAAAACTCCTTTACGCCCTTCACGGGTGTATTACAACTCGCGTAAAAAGGAGGTGTGACAGCGGGCACAACCTTAAAATCTCCCTTTCGGAAGTGTTGAAAGGCTGTATTTGCAAAACTGAGTCTTTGTTCTCTTACGATAAATATTTTTGAAGGATAGCCACTTGTCATTTTTTAAGACAAAATAAGCCATTACATGGCCAGTTTTATTTAAATAGTCACAGTTGACATTGAAACCTTCTCAGTCTTGCGCAGGCCTACGGCGATGCCGAATGATTCTCCGCGGGTCCCAGGGTTTGAAGCTTTGATGTACTCCTACATTAAGTCGAGTCTGTACTTTGTTTTTAAGTCTGTTTTGTACTTTCCTTTTTGAAAATGAAAAACAAATAATCTGGTAGTTTTGTAATCACAGTTGTCATTAATGAACATTCGAAAATTCCCAAAAAAATTGTTCTTTATTTCTTGCATTTAATTTAGTAGTTATTAGCAAGAACTACGCTCGGTCTGATTCATGTGGGGTCATGATACGAAGGCAATCCACATAGGATTCGACCATAACCAAAGGAAAAAAGGAAAAAGGAAAAGAGAGGCAAAACCACAAAAAGGGCAAAAAGAAAAGAAAATAGCGGAAAAACAAAAAGAAAAAAAGAAAAATCTAGAAAGGAAGAACTACTAAAATCATGAATAAAAACAAGAGGGAAAAGAATAAAAACAAAGAAAGAAAAAGTGTACAATCGGAAATAAGGAAAAGCCGAGATGACGTATGAGCCCGATCAAAAGCTGTTACCAATATGTTACATGTCCTAACGCTAACGTGATGATTTCATTTTGTCATGTCATTCCAGAAAGGTGGTTGGTTTGTGGTTTTAGAGTGGTAGCTCGACAAAAGTCAGTTGGCATCCTGGCAAACCATTCCTAAAACACCCGGTCAAAAAAACTGAACATGGCAGGCCAAGAATCATATACCAGTATCATGGACCGTCAAAAGAGGTGAAAGTGGTAGAATTCAAAGCAATGAAGAAAGAGATGTATAAGTTGAGACAACAGATGACTGAGATGCATCTGGCCTGGTCTAAGGGTCAGCCAGCGCCAGTTTATCCCGCCAATCCAGCATATACCCCACTTTTGGCTCAGTTTCAGGAGCTTTCTCCTGTGAATGCATCTCCACCTTTCCCTTTCTACCAACAGAGTTATAGCATTACCTCCTATCCTCATCAAGCTCCACCACCCAAACAAAACCCTCCCCCACCAATCACCCCTGACTTTGTGGCGCCTCCACCAGCCACACTGCAAAGATCTTCCAGTAAGCCCCTATTTCAAGCTCACGTCAGTCAGTACTATCCTCCTAAGCCTACTTTTAAAGTGCCTGAGCCATATTCTTACACCCCTCATCCGAGCTCCCGGTGGAAACTGAAAATCCGCTTAAAAACCTGGAGCAGGAAGAGATGTTTCGAAAAGTAAAAAGCCTGGAGCAATCCTTCAGGAACATGAAAGGATTGGGTGGCCAAGTCAGTGTGGCCTATAAGGATTTGTGTTTGTTTCCCGATGTCCAGCTACCACCAGGGTTCATGTTACCAAAGTTTGATTTATATGATGGACATGGTGATCCTGTAGCCCATCTGAGGCGATTTTGTAGTAAAATGGGAGGCGCTGGGGGAAGGGATGGGTTATTGATGGCGTACTGCAGCCAAAGTCTATGTGGTGCGGCCTTGGAGTGGTACACGCAGCAGGATCATGCCCGGTGGTACACTTGGGATGATTTTTCCCAAGCATTTGTGTGCCATTTCAAGTACAATCTCGAAATCATCCCGGACCGCCTGTCGCTGACCAAAATGGAGAAGAAGCCCGGGGAAAGCTTCAGGGAGTACGGTTTCCGGTGGAGAGAGCAGGCAGCAAGAGTCGATCCTCCCATGAAAGAGAGCAAGATGGGCGATTACTTCTTACAGGCTTTGGAGCCTACCTACTATGGTCACTTGGTGTCAGCAGTGGGAAAATCCTTTAACGAGGTAGTGAAAATGGAAAGTATGGTTGAAGAGGGGCTCAAATCTGACAAAATCATGAGCTATTCAGCAATCAAAGCGACTACCCAGGCTATCCAGAGCGGCACTGGAGGGGTACTAGGAAAGAAAAAGAAAGAAGATGTGGCGGTAATTGACTCAAGAACTTGGTCCAGTGGTCCATCACCATATACCCAGCCTCAACTCCTACCCCAAATCTATCCCCGAGCTCTACTTAATCCACCTCAGTATTATCCTCTGAACAATGTCCAGTCATATGTCCAACCATCAGGTCACTCCCTACGGCGAGTGCCAGTACCGCATAATGCATTCTTGCCTTCACAGCATTTTCGAGCACCCAACAACCCTAGAAAATAGGGGCTGGGAAGAGAACAAAGGCAAAGAAATAGCTTCACGCCAATTGGGGAGTCCTACACAAGCTTATTTGAAAAGTTAAGGCATGCTGGCCTGATTGAGCCGCTCCTCAGCTATACTCCAGACCCATATGCAAAAGACTTTGACCCTACTGTATGATGCATGTACCACTCTAATGTCCAAGGGCACAACATTGAAGATTGTCGTTGTTTGAGAAGGGAAATAGAAAGAATGATTCAAGAAGGGGTAATTGTGATCACTAACAGTGGCAGGGAGCACGCGAATCCTCTTGGGAACTCGGTGACTGAAGTTGATGTTGGGGTTGGTAATGGTCTTGGAAACATTGATGCAGGAATCAGTGGCTAAGATGTCGTGCTTGGTAATTGGAAAGACGCTCCATTTCTTGGTCAGCCGGAGCGGATTTTTGGTGGTTTATTTTGTTGTCATTTCTGTTGTCCGGGTTATTTCGGGGTTGTAATCTAGATATTGTCTTGTGACTCAAACCCTTCTATAGTTTCACTTTGCCTTGTTTGTTTATTTGTAATAGCTGGTTTAGTGCTGTCTAGGTTTGTTTGCTTGTTTGATTGTTTAAACCCTTTCACTTCAGTATAATGCAATTCTCTGTTTCCTGCCATTTCTAGTCATTTTGTATATTTTCTTCTCCTTTTGCAATTCTTTTCATGCTTTTTCTGGTGACATGACATGCACGCGTAATTCTCAGCCCGGTTTTAAGAGTCAGCTTAATAATGAAGCAATGAGACAATGTTGAAGATGATAAGGATATTTGAGGGAAATAAGTAAGGACATTTTGAGATCACTTCGAGCCCAAATTGTGTGAAACTGGGGCAGATAGAACATAAAGATATATTGTTGAAATGCATCATGCCGCATCGGTTTGAAGCCAAAGGCAAGTTTGCCCCAAGTCTACAGGGATCATTCGTGGTACAGTGTTTGTTGCCCAATTGCGCTGGTTAATTGACAAATATGGAAGGCAAATATGTGAATATGGTTGTTAATTACGGTACGATCAAAAGATGTTACACATGTTTTCCTCAGCTTGTTTAATTCTGTAGTTTGTACTTGGCATGTGTTGGAGATTGGAATGACGAATGCATTTTGTTCTGCTAGTCAAACACTTTATCCTTTGTTACCTCTTTGAGCTTTGGTTATTTTATTGCATACCCCTCTTTCGGAATCAATAATAAAACTCGTAATCCCGAGCGGGGAAAATCAGCGGAGAAACAAGAGAAAAATAGTCCAAAAGAAAAGAAAAGAAAAGGAAAAGGAAAAAAAAAAGAGAAAAGAAAAAGGAAAGAAAAGAAAAGAAAAGAAAAGGAAAAGAAAGAAGAAGAAAAAATAAAAAGAAAAGAAAAGAAAAGAAAAGAGAAGGAAAAGAAAAGAATGAAAAGAAAGGAAAGGAAAAGTGGAAGAAAGGAAATATCGCAACAATAAAGTAATTTTTATGACTGAACTACATTTGACTTGATCCCGAAAGGGTACGTAGGCAGCCTCTCTCTGAGGTTCAGTCGCACCGAAACAAAAGTCCAAAAGGCCCCAAGAATGAAACTGGGGCAAAAGTTGTGGTTATTGGGAGAAATTTGATTCCGAAAGTTGTAATTTTGAGCCCATGTTGAATTTATTTGAGCTTTGACACCCTTTCCTTTTAACCTTATCCAAAAGCCCACATTACGATCCAAAGAAATACCTTCCGATTAGTTTTCAAGAAATGCCGAGTCAAGCAAGAAGAAGTGATTCACATCAATGGCAACACTCCGGTCCAAACAAAGGAAATGAAGAATGAGAGTCTTGTTGGTAAGAAATCTCACGAGTACCCCAAGGTGATGGAAGATGAGAGAAGTAAAAAATGAGAGAGTCTTTTTGGTGAAAACCTTTACGGGCATCATAAGGCGACAGTGAGTTAAGAGAAAGACCAAAATGAGAGAGGCTTGATGGTGAAAACCTTTCGGGCAATACAAGTCAAATAAGGATTGTGAGTCACATCGGGCAAGCAGAGCATTAAAGCCAGTTTCACGGCGAAAAGGTAAAACAAGAGTCGAACATCAGACTTGCTAAATAGAATGGGCTGCAGGTGCATGTCAAGGTCATCAGCGTCGGTATCCACATCCGATAGGTTTCTCATTTGAAGTTTTCTTGTTAGGATTCATCTCTTTCATTGTCTTCCCACTATATTCCTTTTGTCCTGTTTACTTCCTCTTGAGTATGTCTGGTCATAACAAGTAAGAAATGACTTCAAAATCTTCCACTAGATTTCCAATTGCACAAAATGGGATCTGGTTAGCACATCAAAACATCATAAGTTAGGAAAGAACAATAGGCACACTGAGTTGGTAACAGTCAACATGCTTTGAGGATCCTTGTGAAATACAAAGGCTTGGTATATGTCAATTCATGAACAACACAACAGATGGAGGTTTAGGGTGAACGGATCAAAGGTGTTATCTGTGATAAGACTGACAAAGAAAATGGTAAACCAATGACAAGCGAGTTATTCCAAGCAGAAATCAAAGTTAGTATGGCAAGTGAAGGAGCAGTAGACCTCAAGGCCAAGGACAGTGGTTTAAGTCAACAAAGAAAGACATACAAATGGAGTGGGGTAAATGGACGTGCTTTGGGATTCATGTGAAACACAAAGATTCGGTAGAAGGCATTTTTTGAGCAATACAACAAATAGAGGGAATTGGTTCTGAAAGGAGAAGAGGTATTTTCTGTGATAAGGGAGGCAAAGAAATTGGTTAATCAATAAGCAAGCAACGTCTTTCAAGGTGAAATCAAAGTTATCATGGCAAGTGAAGGAGCAATCGTAGCAAAGTTAAGGCCACAAACCAACCACCATATTTAAACTCACAAGTTCTTTTTGTTTGAAACAGGGACAAAAGCTATGTTCACATCAGAGCTAGGAAGCTTGAAATTTTTATGTGTAATTCCCCAATGCTGCTTACAAAAGTCCATTGAGAAGATCATACATCACCTCTAGGAGATGCACTTCCTAGTTTGGGTACGTTGTATTTTTGTGTTAGGAGACGCACTTCCTAAATTGAGTTCCACCTCTAGGAGACGCATTTCCTAGTGTTGGATCATTTAAGTCTATTCCTAGAAGACATGCTTCCTAGCTTGAATCGTTGATATTTTACCCCTAGGAGACGCACTTCCTAGTTTGAGTAATTGATGTTTCACCCATAGGAGACGCACTTCGTAGTTTGGGTTTTCAAGTCATATTTTGTCGTAGGAGACACACTTCTTAAATAGAGGTTTTCCCCCTAGGAGACGCACTTCCTAGTTTGTGTTTTCAAGTCATATTTTGTGGTAGGAGATGCACTTCCTAGTTTTAGTAATTGAGATTTTACCCATAGGAGACGCACTTCCTAAATTAAGAGCTCATTCATAGGAGACACACTTCCTAGTTTGAATCATTGAAGTTTCACCCCTAGGAGACGCACTTTCTAGTTTGGGTAGGTTGTATTTTTTTTAGGAGATGCACTTCCTAAATTAAGTTTCATCCCTAGGAGACGCACTTCCTCGTTTGGGGTCATTTAAGTGTATTCCTAGGAGACGCACTTCCTAGTTTGAGTCATTGAAGTTTCACCCATAGGCAACGCAATTCCTAAATTGAGAGTTCATTCATTGGAGACGCACTTCCTAGTCTGAGTCATTTAAAGTTTGACCCTAGGAGACGCACTTCCTAGTCTGGTTCATTGGAGTTTCACCTCTAGGAGACTCACTTCGTAGTCTAGGTTTTTCCGGTTATACTGTTTAGGAGACGCACTTCCTAGTTTGAGTCCTGAAAGTTCGACCCCTAGGAGACGCACTTCCTAGTCTAGCTTTTTCAGGTTATATCAGGAGACGCACTTCCTAAATTGAGATTTCACCCCTAGGAGATGCATTTTCTAGCTTGAGCCATTGAAGTTTTACCCATAGGAAACACATTTCCTAAATTGAGAGTCCGTTCATACGAGACGCACTCCCTAAACTGAAAGATCATTCATAGGAGACACACTCCCTAGTTTTAGTCACTGAAGTTTTCACCCCTAGGAGACATACTTCCTTGTATTGGTCATTTAAATTCACCACTAGGAGAAGCGCTTCCAGTTTGGTTCATTCAGGTTTTCTTTTAGTAGACGCATTTGCTAGTCAAAGTTTCTTGGTTTTACTCGTAGGAGACGCACACCCTAGTCCAGTCTTTATTTTACTCTCATCATTGCATCAATGGTATAAGCGGTTTACAATTTTGCTAACAACTCACAAGTCTGCCCGGCCACCAAACTGGGGCAGAAAAGTTTCTTTGTTTGTCTATTTTGTTGCAATCAGGAGCCCACCTGGAGAACAAGGGAATACTCTTCAAGTTCATCAATCAGGGGCCCACTTGGAGAACAAGGGAAGTACAATACAATTTTAGCCTTTAATTTTTAATATTTGATAACATGCTGTACCCACTTACCAAACTGGGGTAGAAAATTTTCTTTGTTTGTTTGTTTTGTTGCAATTAGGAGCCCACCTGGATAACAAGGGAATACTTTTCAAGTTCAGCAATCAGGAGCCCACCTGGAGAACAAGGGAATACTTTTCAAGTTTCAGCAGTCAGGCACCCACCTGGAGAACAAAGGAAGTACAATTCAAACTTTAGCTTTTAATTTTAATATTGGATAACATGATGTGCCCGGTCACCAAACTGAAGTAAAAAATTTTCTTTGTTTATTTATTTTGTTGCAGTCAGGAGCCCACTTGGAGAACAGGGGAATACTTTCCGAGAGATTGCAGTCACGAGCCCACCTAGAGAACAAGGGAATACTTTTCAAGCATCAGCAATCAGGAGCCCGCCTGGAGAACAGAGGCACATATTCCAAATTTCAGTAGTGAAGCATCATTTGGAGGAATGGCAAAACATCTCCAATCATAATGCAAGGCAACAACACAAGAAGTCCAGTGGAAAAATACAAGTTCAAGGCAACACAAGAGCAAGTTTGAAGACATAGATAGGACTATTTTTGTAGTTCATAGATCATAGCTTAGGCTAGCTTCTTTTTATTTTAACACAGTGTAATAAGGAGGTCAGCAAGTAGTAGCAGCAGTGAAATCATAGCTCCTGGTAGTCCCAGCTACCAAACCTTCCCGAACTACACTGACCTAATTCCTTTTTAGCCAAGGATATGTAGGCAACCTCGAAGCAGGGTGCGGTCAAACGGTTTTCAAAAATGATTCACACGGAGTATTTGAACGGGCAAAAATCACTCGTATCCACTCACTCAATAAAGAGGGGCAGCTGTGAGCACGTGATTTTTGCCCTATATGAATTATTCCCAAAAATTCAAAATAAAATGGTTTCTTTTAGCATTTACAATTTTGTGGATTTTCGTAATATTTTATGTTAATTGTTTGTATTTTATCGGTGCATTTTAATTAATAAAAAGCACAAAAATACTTGGCGTATGCATTTAGGGCTTCATTTTACATTTTAGGATTAACTAGAAATTTGTTGCGTCACAAAGTGGAAAAATCGAAAGAAAAATAGTTTAATTCGCACTTTTAGTTTTAGCTTTGATTTTGCGTAGTTTTTCAGTTAATTTGTTTTTAATTAATTGTGTTAATTACCAATTTTTATTATTATTTAGTTTTTTTTTGTTTTAGGAATAAATTTTGATGTTAGTTAATTTTTTAAAAAAAAAGGAAGAAGAGGAATTTTGAAATTAAGATTGTTTTAAAATAAAAAGAGAACAAGGCATTTTATTTGGGCCAATTTCATACTTCATCAGCCCAAACAGACCTCTCCTCCAAACCCATGAAATCAGGCCCAAACCAATGCCCCAACCCGGTCCGTCTTCATCAGGTAACCAAACGATGTCATTGTTCAACTTTTAATCTGAGCCGTCGAGGATTCTTAATCCCATGGCCAGGAACTGGGGTCTTAATCCCCCCACCCCCCTCTGATCGTCCTCAACACACCCTCAGAAATCGTTCTCCATCTCCGTCTCCGCCATCCGCAGTCGTTGGAAATCGCCCACGGTGGCGGTGATTATCCAAACCACCCCAAATTTACACCACAACCTCTCCTCGTTCCCCTCTTTCCAAATCTGCCTCTAGCTTCCTTCAAATCATCACGAGTCTCATCAAATCTTAAATTTAAGATTCCGGCAAAACCATACCATCTCCAAACTTCGCCAAATTAACACCAAATCACCCTCTCCTCTCCCCTCATCATGAATCCCTTACCATTATCTCTCAAATAATGCCAGGTCTCTTCGAATGTGTAAAACCCTAGCACCGCCACAGTTGCTCCAGTGGCGGCGCCACCTCCAAATTGCTCCAAAGCAATACCCTATGACCATTATGCCTCCCTCAGGCTTCATCTTCCATTGATGCCCTTCAAATTGTGATTTAAGCTCGAGCTTCAAAAGAGTCGGCTAGATCCTGTGTTTTCGAGTTTTAGGCCCAGAAATTAGTAAGTGTTCTTAATTTATTTTTCTTTATTATGTGTAATTTTGTTATAGATATATGAATTCTATTCATCTTCAACACCTATTTCATTTTAGGATTAATTTAGGGTTTTAACGCGTCTCAGGTGTAGCTAATCTTTCTCTTGTCGTATGATTCAGTCGTTTGTTTAAAATTTGACCCTAGGAGTTCAACTTAATTGCTGTTCCGATTATTGAATCCTTCATCTTTGTTTTAATTCTATTCAATCTTATATGGGTTTGAGTTTGAACTGTTATTGAGTTTGACGATTGGAAGTGTATTATTGTTCTTTTGAGTTTGGTGTTTGATACTAATTTGACTTGTGTCTAAATTTGGCTTTAATGCTTTAGTGTTAATTAGGAGTTAGTCTAGTGTGATTACTTAGTCAATTGTTAGGTTTTCTTATGGGTATCGTTTGGTTATAGCTGAATAGCTTAGGCTTTAGTAAGTAACTAGGGTCACCTCTTGACTAAGGTGACAAGTTTGGGGCTTGAATTAACTAGGTTAGTAATTTCATGAGTAGTACATGGACAGTAAGGGTAGTTTACTTAGGGAATAGGATAGCAACTGAATTTGGAAGCTCTAGAACACTCTAGAATAGGGTTCAATTTAGAATTTCAGGAAATATAGTAGGATAACTTGGAAAATAAGTCAGTTCTTTAGGGACTTTTAAGAAAAGATGAAAATTAAGGAAGGATCAAAAGGGAAAACTGAAAATCTGAAGTTCCCCTTTTGTTTTGCCTATAAAAGGTAGTAGGTACTGCCTTGTTAAAGAAGTTTTGGGAGAGCCAAAAATTCCCCCAAAAATAGTTCTAAGTTTTCTAAAGCTAATTTGAATTTCAGAGTAAAATCCAGATCTGAAGCTCTTTCTTTCATCTTAGAAAAATCCAAAAACAAATACAGAAAAGTCACAAAAATACAAAACAACTGTTCTATTGATGTTCTGTGGATTAATTGAATAGTTCTGCCTGAAAATCACTACTGTTTGATTGCTGGAGGTCGAAGTTTGCTTTGGTTTGCTATTTCAAGTCAATTTGGAGTGGAATTAAGGGTGTTTGGGTTGATTTTGAATACTAGATCTCACTTGCACTTAAATCTGGGTTGTGTGTTTGCTGATGGATGGTCTATTGATCTGCTGTGTTTGAGCTATTGCTTATCTTTTCCTCCTTCATTTTTGTGAAATTCCAGGTACACATGTGGACTGTCTCAATGTAGATTCTCCTATCCAACAATGAAATGAAATTGAAGTCTCTGCTGTAGCTCCACCATCCTGTTGATATCATTATATTTTAAACAATATTCTATGATTTAGTTAACTGTATATTCTAATTAATCATGGATTGCATGCCTGGACTATTTCGGACTGTAACCTTTGGTTATTTAGCATTGGTTTTATGTATAGTAGGTATTGGACTCAACTTAAGCATTGTTCTGTTAAAAATTTAAAAAAATCAAAAACTGTTTGGACAAGATTGTATTGCAGTAGTTAACAGATATTTAGTGAATTGTTAATTGATTCATATTCTTCTAGATACATTTTAGTCGGATTCAAAACTAGTAGGTGTTTCGGTTGTTGATTAATGTGTGGAACTAAGAAATCACAATTGAGATTGCTAATTTTTGGTGGGAAACATTACTGAACTCTAACACATTAATTTGTCTCATTTTTATTTAAAAAATTTGAACGTAGTTGTTCTGTCCAGCTAATGTTAGTTCTATTTTTAAAGTTTGAAGCTCTGTGGTTTCGACTATCATTGCCAATTTCGAATGAAGTGGGGAATATTTTTTTAAATCGTGGGCCTGCTAGCTCCAGGGGATTCGATCCTTTGATCTCCCCTGGGCAGCCTGTTATTGCTTTGTCCATTTGGCTGGCCTCAAGGCCCACTTGTTGCAATTCATCCATCGGCAGAAGCATTTGGTTCACTAAATTGGGCATGATTTAGTGACTTCAATGCATAATTTAATATAGTATAAGCTTGGGCTTCCGAGTTAGGTAGCGGTTCCAAATTAAAATGTTTCCCTCTTTTGTTTGAATTCGGACTTGAACTCGAAGCCCAAAATTTATAATATTAATCAATTAGGGCTTTTTATTATTAGAGACAAATAAAAATAAAAAAATCATAGTTTACTTTAGGACTGAACTTTAAATAATAAATGAGACGAGCCTCGCCAAATATAATGCAAAATTGTGGGGCCCTCAATAAATGGTTGAATTAAAATATTTAGATTTTGGAATGGGCCGCTTAGCGAATTTCACGGCCTTGCCCAAAGACAATAATGCGTTAGCCTCTTTAGGCGCGATTTTAATAAAATTACCTTCCTAAACTCGGGTGTTCATTTCATGTGACCCAAATCAAATCCCAAAATGTTGAATAAAGTGTGTTTAGGATTGTGGGTGCATTTTGTGTGGCGCGATCCAAAGACACGTTTTAAACGACGTTCAACTTTCTTAAAAATTAAATAAAAAGCGGTTAAAAGTAAAAATCGGCACATAGGTTCATCATGTAACAAATCAAATAAATAAGCTAAACACGATAGTTGAGCGACCGTGCTAGAACCACGAAACCCGGGAATGCCTAACACCTTCTCCCGGGTTAACTGAATTCCTTACTCGGATTTCTGGTTCGCGAACTATTAACAGAGTCTTGTTTTTATCTATTCGGGATTCAACCGGTGACTTGGGACACCATTAATCTCCCAAGTGGTGACTCTGAATCTTAAAAATAAATCTCGTTCCGATTGTCCTTTAAGTGGAAAAACTCCTTTACGCCCTTGCGGGTGTAGCGAAAAAGGAGGTGTGACAAGACCTAAATCCAACGTGGAAGAAACTGAGGTCATTAATGGAAGATACGGAAAATGTCAAAGAAACTCGCATCGCCGTTAACTTGTCGCCATCAGATAAGGAAGAATATACGAAATTTTTAAGGGAATATGAGGACATATTCGCCTGGTCGTATGATGACATGACTGGCCTGAGCATGCCCATTGTAGATCACAAACTGCCAACAGATCCAACCTGTTTGCCGGTAAAATAGAAGCTCAGGAAATTCAATCCCGACATGATTTTGAAAATCAAAGAAGAGGTTACTAAGCAAGTCAAAGCTAAGGTTCTCAAAGTGGTAGAGTATCCAACATGGTTAGCCAACATCGTGGCAGTACCAAAGAAGGATGGGAAGGTTAGAATCTGTGTCGACTACCGGGATCTCAACCAGGCCAGTCCCAAAGATGACTTCCCCTTTCCAAACATACACCTTCGTATCGACAATTGTGCCAAGCATGAGTTGCAGTCCTTTGTTGATTGTTTCGTCGGATATCATCAGATATGGATGGACGAGGAAGATGCAGAGAAAATGACTTTCATCTCGCCGTGGGGAATGTATTGTTACAAAAGGATACCATTTGGGTTGAAGAATGCTGGCGCCACCTATATGAGAGTCATGACTACTATCTTTCGTGACATGATACACAAGGAGATCGAGATTTATGTGGACGACATCATCATCAAATTCAAGAAAGCCACTGATCATATGGAAGATCTGAGTAAGTTCTTCAACAAACTGAGAAGGTATAATCTAAAACTGAATCCCGCCAAGTGTGCATTCGGGGTTCCTGCCGGAAAACTACTGGGTTTCATCGTGAGCCGTCGAGGGATAGAATTTGACCCGTCAAAGGTCAAATCCATTAAAGAATTTCCACCGCCAAAGAACAAGAAGGACATGATGATTTTCTTGGGAAGACTCAACTATATTAGCCGGTTCATAGCCCAGTCCACAGTCATTTGTGAACCCATATTTAAAATGTTAAAGAAAGACGCTGCTACTAAATGGACTGACGATTGTCAGAATGCCTTTGACAGAATCAAGTAATGCTTGTCAACGCCACCAGTCTTGGTTCTACCCGAACTAGGGAGGCCTCTATTACTTTATCTCGCGGTTTTAGACGGAGCATTCGGTTGTGTTCTGGGGCAACATAATGAAACAGGCAGGAAGGAGCAAGCCATCTACTATCTCAGTAAGATGTTCACCCCGTACGCGGCCCGGTATTCTCTATTGGAGCGCACCTGTTGTGCTCTGACTTGGGTAGCACAGAAATTGAGGCATTATTTATGTGCCTACACTACTTATCTCATATCTAGGATGGACCCGTTGAAGTATATCTTCCAGAAGCCCATGCCCACCGGCAAGCTCGCCAAGTGGCAAATCCTGCTAAGTGAATTCGACATTGTTTACGTGACTCAGAAGGCAATCAAAAGTCAAGCCTTAGCAAATCACCTCACCGAGAATCCTGTTGGCAGAGAATACGAACCTCTGAAAACGTATTTTATGGATGAAGAGGTGTCCTTTGTAGGAGAAGATATTGCAGAATCTTATGATGGTTGGAGGTTGTTTTTTGATGGAGCTGCGAATTTCAAAGGAGTTGGAATAGGAGAAGTCCTAGTATCAGAAATCGGCCAGCATTACCCGGTATCCGCCAAGCTCAGGTTCCCTTGAACAAATAATATGGCCGAATACGAAGCTTGCATCCTGGGACTCAAGATGGCCATTAACATAAACATTCAAGAGTTAATAGCAATTTGGGGACTCGAACAAACTCATACATCAAGTTCAAGAAGAATGGGCCACCAAAAACTCTAAGACACTTCCCTATTTGCATCACATACAGGAGTTGAGGAAAAAATTCACGAAGACAAAATTTCAGCACGTCCCCAGGGTCCAGAACGAGTTTGCTGATGCATTAGCTACATTATCATCCATGATCCAGCATCCAGACACAAATTTCATTGATCCCATCCCTGTAAAGATTTATGATCAACCAGCTTATTGTGCTCACATTGAGGAATAAGCAGACGAAAAGCCATGGTTCCACGACATCAAGGAGTACCTGGCAATAAAAGAATACCCAAAACCTGCCAACGCCACTCAAAAGCGCATGCTCCGTAGATTATCCAACAACTTCTTTCACAGCGGAGGAATCCTGTACAGGAGGACTCCCGATTTGGGTTTGCTAAGGTGTGTCGAAGCAAGCAAAAGAAGCATCCAGACTATTGGACGAAGTGCACGCATGGAAATGCAGGCCACACATGAATGGTTTTGTCTTAGCAAAGAAGATACTCCAAGAAGGGTATTTTTGGATGACTATGGAAACAGACTGTATCCAGTACGTTCGCAAATGCCATCGCTGTCAGATACATGCAAACATGATAAAGGTGCCTCCAAAGGAGCTTACTGCAACAAGCTCACCATGGACATTTGCCGCCTGGGGGATGGATGTCATTGGACCTATCGAGCCGACCGCATCAAACGGGCATAGATTTATCCTGGTGGCAATTGATTATTTTACTAAATGGGTTGAGGCAGCGTCATACAAAGCAGTGACTAAGAAAGTTGTGGCAGATTTCATCTATGACCGTATTGTGTGACGGTTCGGAATTCCGGAATCAATCATCACCGATAATGGTTCCAATCTCAATAGCAATTTGATGAAAGCAATATGTGAGGCATTCAAGATTATACACAAGAACTCTACAGCCTACAGGCCTCAGATGAATGGAGCTGTAGAGGCAACAAACAAGAATATCAAAAAGATACTAAGAAAAATGGTCGAAAGTCACAAACAATGGCATGAGAAGTTATTATTCGCTTTATTGGGATACCACACCACAGTCCGTACATCGACCGGAGCAACTCCCTACATGCTGGTCTATGGTACAGAGGCGGTCATCCCTGCCGAGGTAGAGATTCCCTCCTTAAGGATCATACAAGAAGCAGAGTTGGATGACGCAAAATGGGCAAAAGGTCGCTACGTGCAGTTAGCCCTTATAGATGGGAAAAGGATGAATGCACTTTGCTACGGACAGTTGTATCAGAACAGAATGTCCAGAGCCTTCAACAAAAGAGTTAAGCCAAGGAAGTTCACACTGGGGTAGCTGGTGTTGAAGAAAATATTCCCACATCAAGAGGAAGCCAAGGGGAAATTCTCTCCCAACTGGCAAGGTCCGTACATGGTTCACCGGTTTCAAACTGGAGGAGCCCTTATTCTTGCAGAAATGGACGAAGAAGATTGGCCAAAGCCAATCAACTCAGATGCAGTGAAACAATATTATGTGTAATCACTTATGATTGCTTATGATGTAATTTGAACTGCGCCTGACCTGATTCCCGTTTAAGAGGGGATACGTAGGCTGCCCTATGGGTTCAGTCACAATTTAATAAAAATTTATTGTCCCCCTATTATTGGAACTGGGGCAAAATTTTGAGGAGGGCCCTTAAAATTCTGAAGTCAGTCTTTAGCCTCTCATCGCCAGGGATGTCAGCCCGGTGAACTAGGGCAGAATTTTGAGGAGGACCCTCAAAATTCCGAAGTTGAGTTTTCATCCGTTCAGCGCAGCCGCCAGAAGTACCAGCCCAGTAAACTGGGGCAGAATTTTGAGGAGGAACCTCAAAATTCTGGAGCAAAAGAGGTTGCAAGGTCTTGAACCACGTTGAAGTCGTTGGTTCATCTAAACTAAACTATTTTATACTTACATTATATTTGTTAAATCATGCATAACTATGGTCCAGATAGCTGCGGTTTAGAGACGCTACCCCATTGATACACGACGTCAGGATGCAAGGAAGAACGAACTAACCTTTCCCCCTCTTAAAAACTCACAGTTTTATTCGGATGCAAGCACCCAAGTCACAAAATTACCGAACGTATTACGCAATCGCATTGAACAGTTATACATATTTGCATTTACTACCCGCACACAAAATCCCCAGTAGCCGCAGTATCACAATCAGCTACCAGCTATCAGCTAAGAATTTATACTTACTATTCGCTTTTATCTCATTTGCATAAGGCTACTATTCTGCCTTCAGAGACTGAGTGTTGTCTCCATTTGCATTTCCTGCACTGCATAAGGCTACCTTTCTACATTTCGAGGCTAAACATCGTCTCCATTTGCATTTCATGCATTGCATAAGGCTACCTTTTTGCCTTCCGAGACTAAGCGTTGTCTCCATCCTGCATTATCTGCATAAGGCTACCTTTCTGCCTTCTGAGACTAAGCATTGTCTCCATCTGCATTTCCTACATTGCATAAGGCTACTTTTCTGCCGTCCAAGGCTAAACGTTGTCTCCATCCTGCGTTATCTGCATAAGGATACGTTTCTGCCTTTCGAGACTAAACGTTGTCTCCATCCTGCGTTATCTGCATAAGGATACGTTTCTGCCTTTCGAGACTAAACGTTGTCTCCATCCTGCGTTATCTGCATAAGGATACGTTTCTGCCTTTCGAGACTAAACGTTGTCTCCATCCTGCGTTATCTGCATAAGGATACGTTTCTGCCTTTCGAGACTAAACGTTGTCTCCATCCTGCGTTATCTGCATAAGGATACGTTTCTGCCTTTCGAGACTAAACGTTGTCTCCATCCTGCGTTATCTGCATAAGGATACGTTTCTGCCTTTCGAGACTAAACGTTGTCTCCATCCTGCGTTATCTGCATAAGGATACGTTTCTGCCTTTCGAGACTAAACGTTGTCTCCATCCTGCGTTATCTGCATAAGGATACGTTTCTGCCTTTCGAGACTAAACGTTGTCTCCATCCTGCGTTATCTGCATAAGGATACGTTTCTGCCTTTCGAGACTAAACGTTGTCTCCATCCTGCGTTATCTGCATAAGGATACGTTTCTGCCTTTCGAGACTAAACGTTGTCTCCATCCTGCGTTATCTGCATAAGGATACGTTTCTGCCTTTCGAGACTAAACGTTGTCTCCATCCTGCGTTATCTGCATAAGGATACGTTTCTGCCTTTCGAGACTAAACGTTGTCTCCATCCTGCGTTATCTGCATAAGGATACGTTTCTGCCTTTCGAGACTAAACGTTGTCTCCATCCTGCGTTATCTGCATAAGGATACGTTTCTGCCTTTCGAGACTAAACGTTGTCTCCATCCTGCATTATCTGCATAAGGCTACCTTTTTGCCTTCCGAGACTAAGCGTTGTCTCCATCCTGCATTATCTGCATAAGGCTACCTTTCTGCCTTCTGAGACTAAGCATTGTCTCCATCTGCATTTCCTACATTGCATAAGGCTACTTTTCTGCCTTCCAAGGCTAAACGTTGTCTCCATTTGCATTTTCTGCATTGTACAAGACTACCTTTCTGCCTTCCGAGATTAAGCGTTGTCTCCATCCTGCATTATCTGCATAAGGATACCTTTCTGCCTTTCGAGACTAAACGTTGTCTCCATCCTGCATTATCTGTATAAGGCTACCTTTCTGCCTTCCGAGGTTAAGCTCCACATCCACTTGCATGGATGAAATATCGCCACCTTATCTTTCCTGCATGGCTAAAATATCGCCGCTTTATTTCTCTTGCATGGCTGAAATATCGCCACATTTTACTTACGTCTTGCAATCGGCTGAAGTATCGCCACCTTATCTTTCCTGCATGGCTGAAATATCGCCACTTTATGTCTCTTACATGCCTTAAATACAGCCAACTCTATTTTGCATCGGCTGAAACATCGCCACTTTATCTCTCTTGCAGTCGGCTGAAATATCGCCAAACTTTATTTAAGTTCTATATCGGCTGAAAGATCGCCAGTTCATATTTAAATCTCCATCAGCATTTATACGTATACTTTCTGTCGGCTTAAATATCGCCATCTTACTTTTATGTCAACTAAAATATCGCCGCTTTATTTAAAGTTTTGTCGGCTGAAATATCGCCATTTACATTTTTTGCATAAGCCGAAACATCGCTGCTTCATCTAAATTTCTGTCGGCTGAAATATTGCAATTTACGCTTTTGCATCAGCTGAAATACCGCCAAATCTTGCATCTCATGGGCTGAAATATCGCCAAACTGTCCGAAGGTGTCATTATTAGGAGGCATCATCCTCATAGACCAAGAGCACCATGCCATAGCCCGAGGACCCCACTTTATATCCTACACATTATTATTCAAAGGCATCATGGTTCAGAGGCACCATTATCATAGCTCGAGAACATCATTTCATAGCCTGCGAATCATTTAATTTTGTGCTTTATGGCCCAGGAAATCATGGTCTGAGGACGTCATCCTAACCGTCCAAAGACAACATTCATGGTCCGACGGGATCCTACATCACGTTTAAGTTTATGCACAATATACGCCTATATTGCTCACTTGCAGGTATATCGGCTGGTGACGACCGCCTCAGCAGGAGTGATTTCGCTCCAGTCCTCGCAGCCGATCAGCTTCAAAATACCTCTCGCCCCCTAAACATCATACCCGTCTCTTTCGAATCGCCATCGACATGTTCCGTCAATGGTTCCTGAACTACATACGGCCTAATTCCTATAAAACCAGGGCTATGTAGGCAGCTCAGAAACCAGAGCTCGGTCAAATTCTTTTCAAATCACCGCTTCCGGTCAAAATTGGCCATCATATCTTTACCCGACAACTCTTTCATCCTTCCAAGGTAAAGAGGGGCAGCTGTTGATACCCAATTTTTCCCTAAGTATTTTTATATCCAAATCTTTCCAAATAGCATATTGGTGCATATATAAGCACACCCAAGAAATTTGGCATTTTTAATGATTTTTAAAACCAATTTGTTACCTATTTTGATACAACAAAATCCAATAATTATTCCCAAAATTATCACTCTTGGTGAATAATTTATTTCATTCTCACATTTACACCAAAATATAATTAAGGTGATTTTTGCACATTTTTTACAAATTCTTTTGGCATTTTTAAAGCTAAATTGCATATAATTGAAATTATAGCCTATTTTGTAATTGATAGCATTTTATAATTATAAAATCAATCCCAAAATTTTTAAACTATTGTTTATATAATATTTGTTTACCCAGTACTTGTAATTTGTTTTTAGAATCATTATTGCTATTTTATAAATTAAAAATGGAAAAAGTGGTTATCTACGATTTAGCCTCAATTGTGTTTCAATTTCAGCATATTTTTGCACCCCAAATTCAAGCCCAAATTGCCCAGCCCTACCACCATGCCAACCCGACCGCTGACCCAATCACCCGAACCAGCCCCTGTCCCTTTTAATCTGAGTCGTTGATCATTTTGATCAACAGCCCCGGCTCCCCTTTACCTTAATTAATTCCCAACGACACCCAAACCCTCCCCATTCTCTCAAAGACCGCCGCCTCTGATCCCTCGTCTCTCTCAAACGCTCTCACCCACCTGAAACCCTAATAGCCGTCTACCTTCTCTTCGATTCAAATCACCGGAATCCATGGCTAATCTAACCATGGATGACCTCTACTCACCACCTACTGCTCTCACACGCCTGCTCACTGAAGATTCGAGGCTAGACCTCAAGGGGCTTCATACAGACCTTGGTCGATTCGAGATTCTTTGGCCGTTTCCGGCCTTGCTCCAGCGTATCTTGGCCTCTTGAGCTTAGATTTGACCTTATCAACTCAGATCCATTCTCATGACTTATAAGCCTTTCTCTTCCTTTAGGGTTCTGAGGAGCCCTAGCCTATTTGAGGTTCCTTTTCATTTGTTCTTTTATATCTATGCTAGATCTATGCTGTTGGTAACATTTTAGAGTTTTTCCCAAAATTTCCTCTTTCAAAGCTGTTCAAATCAATTTTGTGGTTTTATGAAAATGGCTCCTAAAATGTTTTCTGATTCTTTTACTTTCTCTTATGTATTTTATGCTTGTTGTTTTATTTCCTATTATGGTCAAGGTTGTTTTATTGTTTCTTACCAGATTTCTACAGAGATTCTATTACATTCTATGTTCACATGCTAGCCTAGGTTGTTGACTTACTTTTTGCTATATGTGTTCAAGCTCGTGCTTTAATTTTCTTTCTAAAGTTCCGCTGATCATGTTCTTACCTATCTTTGTTTTAATGCTTATGATTTTCTCTTGTTTCTATTTGTGCATGTCTGCATATCTCTGTGACCTTTTTGTGACATTCTAGAATTTGCATGTCAGGAATCTTGGTTTCTTTTGAGGTTTCTGACTATTTCTTCTAAGGTTATCTGCTATGTGTTTTGTGTGGTTCTCATCTCTAAATTGGTTTAACTTCGCATGCCTAATGTTTGTGTGTTCTTTATACACGCTGAATGTCCCTCCAAAATAACTTTCAATCTTAGACTAATTTTAGGCTTCCTTGTGTAAGGTTGATTGATTATTTCCTTGACTGGTTTGAGAAATTTATTTATCCTTTTGACACCCCTATTTCTGGCTGGGTTTATTGTTGATTTTTGAATCCTTGATTCCCTGATTTACTATGTGTTAATTGATTTACCGTGTTCTTGCCTTATTTAAGTTGACCGTGTATTTTAAAGATTCTTTCCTTAATTAAAACCCCTATGTATTTACCCCTTATTTGTATGCTATGAACAACATACTTACTTGATCTCCTTCCTTAAATAACTCTTGCCCTTTACCGTTCAAATTTGAATTCCTCAATTAAAGGGATTTTCTGCTACAGATTGATTCTAATTGATGCATGGTTATTTTCATACCTTGTTCCCTGCCTGATCCTGATTTCAAACGATAAATACTCTCATCCCTTCTCTTTGAACACACGAACACAGAACGCAATCTGAGTCCACAAGTCACTCTCACTTAAAAACAATGCTCTCTCCTTTACTTGTGTTGCTGTGTATTTGAATACTCTACTTTCCCCTGCACTCTTTTGCTTATCTACTGGTATGTCTTAGTTAGTTTACATGTCTCCACCACAGTGTGTTTAATTCTGCCCACTTCTGTCCAATTCTTTTAGTTGACATTTATTTCTAGCATATTGTAACATGTTCCCCCTTTCCTTTGTAATCCAGTATTATATAATGTATGCACCCTGTCAGTTGCTTGTCATGAATTTGATAGTTTATGAATCCAAAAACCTCATACCCCTTTATATGTGAGTTATGGCTCAGGGCATGACAATATTCTAATATTGATTCAGGATTGGATTCTTTGAATCGCAAACTCAATCAGTTCCCGTTCCCTTCCCCCTTTATGTGTTTTTGAGCTTTAGACTTGGGCCTGGCAGTGTCCTAATCACTGAACAGACCGTGTTCTGACCTTCAAGGGTTTGCTCTTAATGTGTTTGACCAAGCAGGTGACCAGGGGTGTGCCAGCCTACTTTGTGGACATATATGACCACCACCTATCATGGCTCCCCAATTCCCCTTTCACTTTGCACTTACTCTCAGCTATTAAGCTCTTCCCCTCTCTTGCAAGCCATGCTTTGGGACCCCCTAAACTCCTTCTGAACTTGGATGCCTGAAAGCTGGCTCTTTCACACTGCACTATTTCTATTCTAATGGTATCTTAGGTGTAAGCAATGCCGGGAATCCCTGAGATTCCTTGCAACTTTGAAACAACCTGTATAAAGAAAAGGCTTTGGAAATCTGGATCCCCGAAATGGCTCAATCGCATATTATTTGACATTAAGGTTGACTTAGGCTGCTCGGATCTAGTTGTTATCTTCTGATGTATTTTTATATATTCCTTGTTTGTAATAACCAGTATAAACTCGAGGAGTATAGTAAAGGGATGTGGGCGGGGTCTTTACTTTCTTGCATCAAAAGGGTAGAAGACGTGATCTTAGGACTTTATTATTTAACCATCTAGAGATCCTGCCTATAGGACCATTTTAATCACACAGAAAGCATGTCTATAGGACTTAACTCTCACTTTCTGCAATTATGCATATAGAAATCATGCCTATAGGAGTTACTTTTCTGCAAATTTATAGATATCATGCCTATAGGATGTGCATACGCATGACATTAGGCAAACTTTAGGATTAATAAACAAGCATCCGTCCACAAGTTTATTAACAGGTTCGGTAATCAATAACTTGTACATATCATGTCCATAGGAGCTTCTTTTGAATCAAACTCGCATAGCATGTTTAACAGCAGTAGTAATTGATGATTAGCCATTTCTTTCACGCCTAAGTCAGTACATGTTTTTCAAAACGTAGTCTCTAATAAAACTTGTTTCAAGTCAGCATGTTCTTTTCCCTAAAAATCTATTTCTTTAACTGGCATATCTTTTCTGAAACTGCTTCTTTCTAATATTCTGCCCAACGTGTCTTCCAACTCAATTCCTGTCTTTCGAACTCGTCATTTTAAATCAGTTTTGCAACTCACTATTTTCTTTAGGTAACTCTGTCCCTTTTGGTATTTTCAAAACCTTTTTTTCTATTTTTAACCACTATTAGGCTGTTTGTTTTCCCTTTTGAACTACTCTCTAAACGTTTGCATCATACCCTTTTTTTTTTTCTTCAAAACCCTTTTGCATAATCATCTTCTAAAATCAATACTTTCTTAAATCAACTCGCGATTAATTCAGTGCCTTAATATTTGAAAACTATATCCGAGTTGCCTAATGTATACTTTCTGTCCAAATATATGTGTTGAACCAGTCCGCTCACTGCTTAATTTTAATCTAAGACCAAATTAGTATGTGTCAAGGCATGCTAAACTATATGATTATTTGATTTCTGGGGGTTTGTTTGAGCCTTATTTGCTTGTTTATTCTTCCCTTCATTTGATACTTGTTTTGAATGTCGAGCTAGAATTTTATCCTTTAAACTCCACAAAGGCCTCCGTCCCTTTCTTTCCTTTTAGGATTAAAAGTCTTAATACCCCCGGACTGATACGATTGGGACGGGTATTAGCATGCGATAAGTAAATGATACTGTTCCGCGCTTTAATACCTTAACAGGGTGGGAAGGGTAGACATGGAGATGTTGATTACACGATAACACTATGTGTATAATTGGGTACCAGTGTTGTACGAATGATCCATGTAGTGTATAAACCTAGGACTCCTCTTTCCTTTTATTAGTTTAATATTTTTTTAACTTTAAAAGCTGCTGCACTTTCAACTTCTGTTCTTGTACTAATTTCTTGACTTCTTCCCTCTACTTGCACATTTCTTTTACAACTAAACCGCTCCCTTTCTGAATTGCAACACTTCTTTTAACCTTTTTGTGCTTCCTATTATACTTGTTAGTTTATTCGCATTTGCATTTAAAGTCACAATTGTAGCATGGCCGCGAACCACACTAGTGGATCTTGAGGGGTGCCTAACACCTTCCCCTCGAGATAATTTCAAGCCCTTA
>MU725778.1:183014-195026 GCA_026770625.1 Nicotiana glauca
TTTTGATCAACGACCACGATCACCCCTTACCATTTTTAATCCACCGACCATATCCTAATCCCCTCATTTCCAGCTCTCAGCAGCCTTCAAACACTCTCATATCAAAAAACTCTTTCGAAGGTTCCTCGAAACCCTAGTCATCTTCTGCCCATTTCAACCGCACTTTCACCGGAATCCATGGCTTCTCAGGCCATGGATGGCCTGTACTTACCCCCCTCCACCTTTAAACCCTGGGTGTTCGAAGTTTCGAGGTCTGACCTCGATGGTGTACTTTCAAATCTTCTCAGATCCATGTCTTTAAGGCCTCTCCGACCTCGCCCCGGTGTATCCAAGCATCAGGAGCCTATTTCTGACCTCTTTGACTCAAGATCAGACTTTCTACCAAGCCTTTCTCATATTTAGGGTTTCTATGAAACCCTAGCTATTCGATGTTTTTCTCTAGTTGTTTTCTTAAATCTATGATATATCTGTGTTCTACTGGAGTTTTAAAATGTTTTCCCCAATCTTTTCTTTCAAAATTTGTTTCTCTTCGATTTAGGGTTTCTGAAAAAGTTTCGAAATGTTTCTCCGACTCTTTTTCTTATTTTCTTTGTGTGAATCTATCTATACTATGTTCTTATGTTCTCTTTTATACCTCGCATGTTCTTCTCCTATGTTCTTATGTTTGCCTTATTATGCATGTTTTTCTTTTGTGGTTCATTCTTTCTTCTATTGGTTTCTATATCATGCTTTCACATGTCTATCTTATATGTTCTTTTGCTAGGCTTTTTGATACCCCTATGTTCTTTTACTGTATTTTTCGACTAAGCTCTTAGTTCTTTATTTGCCTTCTTATGTACTTTGTTTGAGTTCCTTCTAAGCATGTTTCATCTACTGTTTCCTTAAGTTTATACTGCCTCTTTGTCTTTTAAACTTGTTTTAAGTTCCAAGCTTTTCTTAAAACATGTTCTTTAGGCTTCAAATAAACTTTTTCACTATGTTTGTTTTGAACCTGCTATTTTACCTGTTTGTTTTCTCATAAGTCTCTGAAAGAGACCTCTGAGCCTGTTTCGGTTATTTGTCTTCTCTTCTCTATATCTGATTCGAGTTGAAAACCTTAGGATTTGGGGTTTTTGGCGAGTTTGATCTTGTGCGTGGACTAGGGTTATAATATGGAACCCTGGATTCTCTCAAACAAAGTCTGAGTCTATGTACTGAATTTGAGCCACTTTGTTTGTGACTCTAAACATTTCTATACTAGATTGTTTCTAATTAGCACGATAGTTCTTTCTTGTTTGACATGTCTGTATGCCTTATATAAAAGGAATTTGTTCTTCAAAAAAGCTTTTGCCAATTTTTTATTGATTCAAAAGTCCTTTTTATAAGGTTTGATTGATTGTTACTGATTTTCTTTAATTAAACCTTTCTTTACCTTTTCTGGTTGGATTCATTTATACCAAAACTCTATTTCTGATTTTTACTGGCTATTGATTTATTGCCTTTCCTTATTTGCACAAACTGTGTTTCTATAAAACTATTTCCTTAAATAGTTTCTGTGTACTTGCCCTTCTTGTACTACTTTGTAAAAGATTTTGATCAAATTCTTTCCTTATTTTTTTTGCCTGTTGAAATTAGAATCCCTTAATTAAAGGGAGACCTTATGTAATTGATTTCAAAACTATTTTCTTAACTTTTTCTTACTTGCTTTGTGCACTATAAAGGGCACGACCTTTCAACACTTTGAGGAACATTGAGTTTAATACTCTTAACACACATTACTTACTTTCAATTTCAATAATCTTACACTTCACTCAACACTCTACTCTCTTATGAGATATTCTAACTATTTGCTTGCGATTTGGCTTTACAAGACTGCTGCATTTACTTTCTTGTTTCCCTGAAACTGGTATGTTCTAATTTAAGCTTCACTATCATCCTGTCTACTTTGCTGTCTATGTTTAGTGTTAAATATGTATGATGTTCTCTTTACATATGTTTTCTGCTGTGAATCCTCATACCCTTATTCCCATCTATGTGTTTAATTTAAGGTTCAGGCATGGCAACATCCAAATTGTTTTTCATGTTTGTGCTTGATCCTTTAAAGGATCCTAACTCCCAAACAATGTGGCTAATAGGCTGGTTAGGGCATGCCAGCACTTCCAGTTGCTGGGTATGACCACCAGCCTGTCTTGGTTGTCCCCTAAGTCCCCTCTTTCACCTACACTCACTGTTAGATTCTAAGTTCTGCCCCCTCCTATGAGCCTTGTCTTGGGACCTCGAGGTCCCTATGAACTTGGACATTTGAGGGCCAGCCCTTCTACACTGCACTATAAATCAATTATGCAATGCATTTGGGTGTAAGCACTACCAGGAGTCCACTTGAGACTCTTAGGGAACTCTGACACATCCCAAATAAGAGAAAGGCTTCAGAAATTAGATCTTTGGAGTTGGTTTATTTCACATTTCAGACCTAGAGTCTGAAATAGGCTCTCACTGGTTGTACTCTAATTTCTGATGTAATTTTACTCTTCTTGATTTGTTATAGTTTGTAATAATTTTGTAATAACTTATGGGGGTTTTAGTGAAAAGGGAAAGGTCACTCATGTATGCATGAGAGTAGACATCATGCTCTTAGGTATTTACTTCTGCAATCGTATCCTGCTTTCATTTCTACATTCTCGAAATCCTGTCTATAGGTTTTTTGTACCTCTTCATTTTAGAAATGATGTCTATAAGTTATGTCTTTCATACATAGATATCATATCAATAGTTCCTGCATTCCTGTATGTCATATAAAGAACATGTCAATAGTTTCTGCATTTCTGCATCTCATATAGAGAACATGTCTATAGGATTCTGCATTTATGCATCTCATATAGAGAACATGTCTATAGGATTCTTCATTTCTACATCTTATATATAGAACCTGTATATAGGATCTCTTAAATTCTGCATAAACATCTATCACTAGGCAAACAGTTTATAGGTTTAAATAACAAATTGCCTTCTAGATACCATGCCTATAGGACTCTTGCATTTCTACAAACATTTTAAAACCAACCAATGTTACAAAGCATGTCGATAGGAGTAATCAACTGAATCTGAATCGTCTACAAGTCTAAAATCAGTGGCAACGATACTCAATACCTGCAGAACTTGTATTTTTTCCTGTAATCAGCAAGCCTTCTTAAAAATTAGTGTACTCCTACATAATTAGATATCATGACTATATGTTTCATCTAGGCAAGCCATTAGGTAATTAATTAGCTGCACCAGCCTTTGATAATTACAACTAGTAGGCAGGCCTAATTCAGACTTCTTATCTGAAAATGTGAGATAAATTAGCCTGCCTCAATGCTTTAATATTAATTTAGACTATAACCAGTACGTGCAACACATGTTAAACAATTTTTCTTTAAGTGAGGAGGCCTGTCTGAGCCTTTTTAACTGTTATGTGTTTCCCATATCTGCTTTTATGCGTTTTTATTTATCGCCTTAGAATTTTAACCTTTTAAACTCTGAAAATCCCAAATCTCCCTCCCCTTTAGGACTAGTAGTCCCAAATGCCGCTGGTACTGATAAGATTGGGGCGGGCAATAGCATGCAATAAGTAACGAGACTATTCCGTGCTTTAATACC
The DNA here is from genome assembly GCA_026770625.1 of Nicotiana glauca. Lineage (NCBI taxonomy): Eukaryota > Viridiplantae > Streptophyta > Magnoliopsida > Solanales > Solanaceae > Nicotiana > Nicotiana glauca. Next base: position 186,633 of record MU725778.1, read on the forward strand.
TTAACGGGGTGGGAAAGGGTAGATATGGATATGACGACCGGTGCGCTAATACCACGTGTAGCCCCTATTCCGAGGAGTGATTATCGGGTATTGCATTGATGTGATCCATATTATTCATAAACCTAGGACCCCCTTCCCTTTAGTTGTTTTATTTTATTTTCAAAATTTTCCAACTATTTTCTCAAAATCTCAGCTTTTCTTTGTTTCTTCAAAACTTTAATTCATTTGCTGCCATATGTGATATTCCCTCATAATTGAAGCTTTTATTTGTTTACTTGTTCTTTGTACTTAAAGTTACAATGTAGCATGGCCGGGAACCACACTAGTGGATCCTAAGGAATGCCTAACACCTTCCCCTCGGGATTATTTCTAGCCCTTACCCAAACTCTGGTTTTCTAAATCAAATTCTTCCTAGTGTCCTAATGCACTTTAATCATTAGGTGGTGACTCTTCAATTCAAAACCCAATTCCCAAAAGGGAACGGGTAGTCCTCTTAAATGTCATAAACCCGATTTCGCGAGAAAAAGGGGGCATCGATAGTGGCTAGCCTAACCTAGATGAAGTAGTAGCAAGGCTAGGACCAACCTACCAAATAACTTATGCAGTTAAAGCATATACAATAGAAAATAAAAGCAGGAATGTACAATTAAGGATAGGAGGGGGAATCATGTTGTAGGGAACCATCAAATTGTAACAGAAGGAAAACAAATAAATATAAGAAACACCATAACTCAATAATCAACATGAATAAGAAATCAAACAAGTGCGCGTCATCACCCTTCGTGCTTTTACTCTCGTCCTCACCATAAGAATCAATATAATCTTTACGACATCACCCTTTGTGCTTTTACTCTCGTCCTCGTCATAAAATCAATATAGTCGGCACGAAATTGTACATCGTGTGACACGACATCACCCTTCGTGCTTTTACACGCTTCCTCACAAAATCATACACGACATCACCATTCCTGCTTTAACACTCTCCCACCAAAACAATGCACGGCATCACCATTCGTGCTTTAACACTCTTCCTCGCCCAAACAACAATCACAAGAAATAAGGGCAAGAAAATAAATGAAATCACAATAAAATCCCGGCAAAGCAACAATAGTATAATAATCAAATTCCGGCAAGGGAACAATATCAAAAACATCAACATCCCGGCAAGGGATATAGCATTAAAAGAAACAATATCCCGACAAGGGAGACAATATAATAATCCTCTTCTCTTTTTCACATTTACTTCACAACTCACTACACAACTTGAGCTAATGCTCTATGAGGTTCAATTATCAATTTCACTTCCACAATTCATTTTACAACTTGAGCCAACACTCTTCAATATACAATTACCAATATTACCTCCACAAGCTTTGCTAAACAACTAAAATCATGATATAGGGCATGAACAATACAAACGAACTCATAATAATCATAATATAAGACTCACGGGTATGCTTGACAACAACGTATAGATACTCATCACCATGCCTATACATCGTACTCAACAAATAACACATAGAAAATAGGACAAAACTCTTAATCCCCCAAGCTAAGGTTAGACCAAACACTTACCTCAAACTTCCATAGACAACTCAAGCCTCAAATACTCATTTTCCTTTAGAATTTGCCTCCAAATAACTCGTATCTAGTCCAAATTGATTTAATAACATCAATAAATGATAAAAAATTCATACCCAATTCTTAATTATAGGTTTCCTATATTTTTCACCAAAAAGCCAAAAATTGACCCTGGGCCTGCTTGGTCGAAACTCGAGGTTCGGACAAAAACATCACCTATGAGCCCGTGAGCCCAAATATGCAATTAGTTTCGAAATCTGATACCAAAACGAGGTCTAAATCCCAATTAATCAAAAAGCCCTAAATCTACCCAAATTCCTAATTTCTACCCTAAAAATCCTAGATTTTTTATGAAAATTGATGAAATGCAATGGGAAATCGAAAGAAAAAGGTTTAGATCATATACCAATGCTTTAGGGAAGAACTTGTTCTTTAAAAATTTTCTCAATGCTCTCTAGTTTTGAAAATATGAAGTTTTGAACTAAATTCTGATTTATTATTGTTTTTAATTCACTGGACATGCCTTCTTCGCGTTTGCGAAGGGTCAGGCCCGTTAGCCTTCGCGTACGGTGGCTCACGTTCACGTATAGTGGCTCATGTTCGCGGATCTTTGACTCCTCGAGCCTTCGCGTTCGCGAGCTAGTGTCTGCGTTCGCATATAACAAAATCCTCTTCCCCCATGCGCCGGCCCAAAGACCTTTGTGTTCGCGATAGCAGATCCGTGTTCGCTAAGTGTAGCACACCGAAAGCTTCGCAACCGCGACCTATCTCTTGCATTTGCACAGAAGGAAAATTCCTTCAGCTTGACTTACCCTTTGTGCTCGCAAGAGTCCTTCCGTGAACGCGAAGAACAAAACTCAGAACACCAGAAACTGAAAACCAGCCACTTTTCTATGCTTAAAAACCTTACGAAACCTATCTGAAACTCAGACGAGCCCTTGGGTTTCCTAACAAAACTTGCATACTAACTCAAAAACATCATATGGACTACAGGTATGTTCAAATCGCCAAACTAAGTGCTTTAAAAACGTATTTAGCATAAAAATCAAAGAAAATTTTCAAGAACACGTAAGTTTCAAATTTCACAACCTAGGGCCTGATTCACGTCATTTCAACTCATTTTCTTACAAAATTTTACAGGCTCAACTTAAATCATATATAAATATGTACCGGGCTCTGGAACCAAAATATAGGCTCGATACCATATATTTCAAATATAATCAAATTTCCAACTCTTATATTTTCAGTAAAACAATTTCTTTCAAAAATTCATTTCTCGGGCTTGGGACCTTAGAATTTAATATCGGGTATATGCCCAATTCTCGTTTTTTCCTACAGACCCTCCGGGACCATCAAATAATAGGTCTGGGTCTGTTTACTCAAAATTTTGACCGAAGTCAACTTAAATATAATTTTCAAGGCCAAATTAACATTTTCATTATATTTCCACATAAATACGTTCCAGATAAATGCCCGGAACATGCACACAAATTGAGGTAAGGAAAAAAGAGGGTTTTAAGGCCTTGGAACATATAATTTGCTCATAAATCAAGTGATGACCTTTTGGGTCATTACAGTAAACCTTTGTGATAACTGAGACGTCTTATTGGTCCACTTTTCTAGAATTATTCATTTTAATGGCGGCTTTTATTCTTCAAAGCAATAATATCGCCATCAGTTCATTCTAAAAAATGCATTGATTACGTCTGCCGATACATCTTTTAAAGCCATTGATTGCTCCATTGGTTACATTTTCCACAGATTATTGATTATGCTTGTAGGTTACGCTCCCCATTTTCTATAAATGGGAGCTTTCTTGAATCAATTATTCATTCAAGTGCTCTCTAATAGCCTCTCATATATTTCTTCTCTTCATCTTCATCTATTGTTATCTTCCACGTTTGAGGCCTGCGGCCTTAAGGTCATATGGCGTCATTCTCATCAGTCATGCCATGGCATTTTCCTAGGGCTTTCCCTTACCGAGCAAGGTTGCACCTATTTGTCGTTGCTATTATTGTTGTTGTTACTATTGTCGTCATTGTCTCGAGGCGATGAGATAGCGGGTCCGATTCATTATGACTTAGAAGGATGTTTGGACTCTACACCACCACTCGGGAGGGCGTTCGGACTATACACCACTCTTCACCTCCTAACTCCAGCTTGGTGTGGCACTTTATCCCTTTTTCTTTTTGTGGGGCAAAGTGGCACTACCGGCCGCTTATGTACCAAGAAATGTACTCAAAGTAGTCGTGTAAGTAAGGCCAACACTCGCCGAGTCTTTTATTGGGCTGTAGTTTTCTCGACCTGATAAAAGCTTTTACTATTTGGCGGGCTATGACTTTTTCTTCATCTTTTTTCTACTTCTTCAGCATCATTTTACTCTTATTCATATTCTCCCTTTAAGATTCTCCTTTGGAAGATCGAGATGAGGTCCCCGAGGAGACGGTGTTTGAAGATGCTTTCGCCGATGATGCACCCCTAAGAAAACATTAGAATCTTGGATTTTATTATGTGTACACTTTTTTGCTTCTTTGTTTCTGTGTAAGGAGCCCTCGTGGGCTTTTGTATTCATATGTAAGGACCAATCGTGGGCTTTTTTAATCATCATTTATTAATGAAAAAAGGTGTTTCTTTTATTACCTTCTGATCTACGCTTTACTTACCTCTACCTGCATTTGTGGAGAATCTGAATGCGTAACTTCACTAATTGGTGCGAGCGTCGATCCCGGGCGTGAGTATCTCTTCTGGCTCTTGATTGATTAACATGATTTCCTGTGGCATCCTTTTTCATTCATTGGACCGAGCCCATATTTGATTGGCAAACTCGAGTCGTCGGGACCCACGACTTTGAGTTGAATAAGAGTAGGGATTCGAACCTTGGGAATGAGACTTTTAACCTTTTGAATAAGGCTTAGCCTTTTATAACCCACAGGGGTTGCTCGGATGTCTTGAGGTCGAGCCCATATGAGTAGGTTTTTAGAGCTTATCTCCTTTTTGGTGGTGGTCCTCGAGACCGGTTACCATCTCGGGACTTGTAATGATGTCATTGGCTTTCTGGATCCTATCTTCTTCTTGGTGGAGGTCCTCGAGATCGGGTACCATCTCGCGACGTATAATGATGTCATTGGCTTTTTGGATCCTATCTTATTCTTGGTGGAGGTCCTAGAGATCGGGTACCATCTCGGGACTTATAATGATGTCATTGACTTTCTGGAGCCTATCTTCTGCTTGGTGGAGGTCCTCAATATCGGGTACAATCTCGGGAGTTGTAATGATATTGATGGCTCCTTAGGTATTTCTTTTGTTTGGCGGAGGCCTTCGAGATCGGGCACCACCTCGAGGCTTGGTTGATGTAGGGATCTCTGATCCCAAAATTCCATATGGCGGCATCGAGTGTATGACATCTTCGTGAAATGACCGAGGTGATCCTGCCAGCACATCTTCTCAAAGAGATAAGAGCTTTATCCAGTATTTTTAATTGTTATTTAAGGGAGGTGGATAGTCACCGCTTTTTCCATATATAGGGTTGTCTTCTCCCTTTAGAAGATTCCTCCATTCTGAGTAGTTATCCTCTTTTGTAGAACTCTCCTTTCCTGCATTAGGACCTCCATCATATTTCCGCTCCAATTCTCTAATTTAACCACAGTCATGACTGCTACATCAGGGTCCGCTCGGCTAGGAGAAAGAAGTTCTACCTCTGGTTCCCGCTCGGCAGGCAATGTGCCGTCAGTGCCAGGTAGGTTATCCTCTAGGCATTTTGCTTCGGGGGGAACCTCCCATTAGAAGAGTCTCCCAACGTTCGAGGTTATTGGGAGTACGCCTTGAAATTTACCTCTCTATTTGGAAAAGAGCACCTTGAATTGGCGGGGAAGGATTGGGGATGGGGAGAAAATGTAGTATTGCGGGTACCTTCCCCGTGAGAGAACATTATGACCCATGATGAGTGGTTCTTAAACGTGTACACATATCCTTTTACGCTGGTCCCCCTCGATAGGTTTGTGCTTGAATTATGTCAAAAGTACCAGGTGTAACGACCCAACCGGTCGTTTTGAGTTCCAACACGTCATTCAGCAGTTTGAGGTCATGAGCAGCTTCATCTCAGGTATATTGACTTGTGTGTGTGGTCAGAACTAAAATTCAGGAAGTTTGGAGTCAAATCTAAATGGAAATTCTCATTTTTAATGCCTTAAGTTGGAGAAAACGAACTAGGATTGGAATTTTGAGTAAACAACCTCGGAATTGGGATCCGAAGGTTCCAGCAGGTTTGTATGATGATTTCGGACTTGGGCGTATGCCCGGATCGGGTTTTGGATAACCCAGGAGCATTTTGGTGGCTATCGTGGAAGATAGCATTTTTTTTGAAGAAATTGCATCAATTTGGCTTAAAATACATTTCAGTGTTATTGATGTCCGTTTGGGATTCTGAGACTGGGAGTAGCTCCGTATGGTGATTCTGGATTTGGGAGAGCGATCGGAAGTGAAATTGGAGGTCTGTAGGTCATTTTGGATCCGTTTGCCTAAAGATAGAGATTTTTGAGAAAATTCTACCGGAAGGAGGAAATTTTGATATCGGGGTCGAAATGCGACTCCGAAAGTTGGGGCAAGTCCGTAATGTCGAATGTGACTTGTGTGCAAAATTTGAAGTAATTCGTGAATGATTTGGTAAGGTTTGAGACACTTAGTCTCTTTTAAGGAAGCTTAAGTTGGAAAAGTCAACCGGATATTGACTTATGTGTTAGAGGGCTCGAAATGCGAATTTTATGGTTCGGATAGCTTCGTTAGGTGATTTGGGACTTAGAATTGTGCCCGCAATATTATTGTGATGACCGGTGTAGAATTTAGCTTGAATTTGTAAAGTTAGTATTTTGGTGAATTCCGGTTGATAGGTGAGATTTTGATCCGAGGGTCGGAATGGAATTTCGAAAGTTGCTGTAGCTTCGTTATGCCATTTTGGACTTGTCTGCAAAATTTGAGGTCATTCGGACAAGTTTTGACGTGTTTCGGCATCGGATGTAGAATTTGGAAGTTCTTGAAGTTCATAGGCTTGAATCCGATGATGATTCGATGTTTTGATGTTAATTTGGGCATTCCGAAGGTTGTAACAAGTTTGAACGACATTGTGGGACATGTTGATATAATTGGTTAAGGTCCCGAGGGCCTCGGGTGAATTTCGGAAGGTTAACGGAATGAAATTCAGACCAAAGAAGAGGAAAAAAATTGCAGAAAATTTCTGCATTTTTTTTTTGCTGCAGAAAACTGGGCTGAAGCGTGTAGCCTAATTCGGAGGGCTATACCTTTTGATCTATAAGGAATCAGGAAAAGTTCAAAACACGAAAGTTGTATACCTTCATGTCTAGTTTCCAGAAAGCTAAATAAATCATAATTTGGACGCCCGTAGTGAACGTTATGGTCCATTGAAAATGACTGGTGGAGCTCGTTTTCCAGAATTTGCTTTCGAGGAGGCTACTTTGGAAGCTCATATCTTGTAATCTACAAGGAATCTGAAAATGTGCAAAACACGAAAGTTGTAGCCCTTCGTCTCTAGTTTCCACTAAGCTAAATAAATCGTAATTTGGACGTCTGTAGTGGAAGTTATTATGGACGGGAAATGACTGTTGGAGCAATGTGATGTACAACTTGTATAGAACAAGTGCAAGGTACAACTCGACGAAGTACGGCAGATTCTTTTATACACGAGTTTGGTTCATTTCTTTCATTTATTTTATTTGGTTTGGATGATTTTGGAGAGATTAAAGAGGGCATTTTTGTCATCAATGTGAAGGTAAGTTATCCCCACCTATTTTGAGTTAAGTACATCAATTATGTATGGATTTGAGCATGAAAATTGTAGAAAAAAATTGAGGATTTAGGCCTAGGGATTTGAAAATAAGATTTGGTGATTTGAGGGGTCAAATGAACTCCGATTTTGATGAACTTTATATGTACGGACTCGTGGCGAGACGAGAATTCTGAAAATGTAAGTTTCAAAATTTTTCGAGAAGCGGGCCCAGGGCTCGAGTTTTGCTAGTTTCGAGATTTTGGCTATTTCTCGGTTGTTTTCGATTGGATAATGTTCCATTAGCATTATGTAATGTATTCGTTGTGGTTTTGGCCAGATTCGTCGCTCGGAGAGGAGAATTTGAAGGGAAAAGGCATTTCGGACTAGTTTCTGACCGACTTGAGGCGTGTAATGGGTGTAGATGATGAACCGAGGGTTCGAAACCCCGGTATATCACATTGTGACGCTGTATTGAGGCGAGACACGTACTCTACTATGAGAGCGGGGTCGATTATGATTGGGGACTATGGCTTAGTCCGACCGAGTGGCATTATACAGTGTTGTTGGCTATAGATGAGCCGGTAAACCTCCTACTTGGATGGTTATGAATATATTTGGGCTGTGTGCCGGTTAATTGGATCCCGTGAGGATCGTTATCATTGTTTCTATGCATCATAGCATGCTTTCATGACATCAGTCCTGCACTAGAACCCTGTTTAACATGATTTGGAAAATATTGAGGTTTAACATCTAATTCTATGTTTTCTTCTAATAAACTGAACTAAAAATGGTAAGATATATGTGCCTGTGAGGCTTGTTTGCATGTNCGGATTTCCAATCTTCAGGTTTTTATACATGCTTATTACTCGTTGAGTTGGTAGACTCACCCCATACTCCCTGCACCATGTGTGCAGATCCAGGCACTTTAGGAGCTAGCTGAGCTATTGCTGACTCCAGAGTTCATTCAGAGTTGTCGAGGTAGCTGTCTGACGTCCGCAGGACCCGACTTCTCCCTTATCTTGTTATTTGATTTT
>MDKF010125175.1:0-44373 GCA_026770625.1 Nicotiana glauca
CCCCGGGCCCACTTCTCAAAAAATTCCAAAATTTATATCACTGGATTCCTCGTCTCGCCACGAGTCTATACATATTAAATTTACAAAAATCAGAGTTCGTTTGCCCCTCCAAAACTCACATTTAAACTCTCTTGAGTTTTCAAGCCCTAACCTCCATTTTTAACCTTTAAATCCTTGAAATTCAGTGATTAATCAATATTTTTTTGCACCAAAATAACATATTCCGAGGCTAATAGTTCTTACCTGATGAAGCTCCTTCGATTTCTCCTTAAAATCACCCAAGAACAACCCTAGTCGAAGTCCTAAATATTTTCTCTTCTTTTAAAAATCGTGAACTACTGTTCACTGAAACCCTGGTCGTTTTCCGCTTATGCGGTCCAATAACCGCACCTGCGGTCCCGCACAAGCGACCATTTGACCGCTTATGCGGTCTCACTTAAAAATCCGTGGGACCGCTTAGGCGACTCAGCATCCGCTTTTGCGGTCCTCCATCGACCGCTTCTGCGGTGTATTATCCGCTTATGCGGACCCGCTGAAGCGACCTCCTAGTACGCTTATGCGGAATTGACCTGGGCCATGTCTGCCCACTTATGCGACCATACCGCCGCATCTGCGGAACTGCTTCTGCGGCTCCTTTTCCGCAGATGCGGAAACACGAGAAGGCAGAAGTTCAGACCTGCACCATACTTCCAGAATTTCTGTTTAACCACCCGAAATCACACCGAGGCCCCCGGGACCTCAACCAAATGCACCAACATGGTCTAATACTCCATCCAAACTTGCTCGAATCGTAAAAACACATCCAGCAACACAAGAATCATCAAATTACAACGGATTCAAGCCTAAGTTAAACTAAAACTTCTGAAACTTGCATTCGATCAAAAATCCGACCTAAACACCTCCGAATGACCTGAAACTTTGCATGCATATCCAAAATCACCTAACGGAGCTAATGCAACTCTCAAAATTCTATTCCGACCCTCAGATCAAAATCTCACCTATCCACCGGAATTCGCCAAAATTCAAACTTAGCCAATTCAAGCCTAATTATACACCAGACCTCCGAATTCAATTCCGATTGCACTCCTAAGTCACAAATCATTCCCCGTAGCTAACCGAATCATCAGAATTCCCATCCGAGCCCTCTAACTAAATAGTCAACTTTCAGTTGACTTTTCCAAAACAAGCTTCCCTTTAAGAGACTAAGTGTCTCATTTCCAACTAAAACCAATCCAATCCTACCCGATTAACTCAATTACTGATATTGAAACATAGTGAAGCATAATATGAGGAAAACGGGGCGGTAACTCACGTGACGATGGGTCGGGTCGTCACAGTCGTCGACGAACATTTTATATCAGTTTTAATATTTTTTCATAAAGACATAACATAGAGATCTCTTCATTCATATTTTCACGTACTTGAATCTCTCGTGAGATTTTATGAAGTGTTATGTCACGTGATTTTCTAGATCACTTGCCTCCTTTATTATGATCATTTTGATCATTTGCTCACCTTCTTTATCAAGAAGTTTATTTGAAACCGATATGTCTATACACTTTAAGCGTACCATAGACTTTTTCCTTCCAGGACTTATTATAATAGGAGCATTTGCAGTGAGAATATAGTTACTTTCTTTGGGTCAGCAAATGCATTTGGCATGCTTTGCAATAAATTGCACATGAATTATCCTTTTTATGAACTTCAAATTCATATTATTTTATTCGAAGATCTATATGTATAAATGATAATTCATTCCATGTAACTTTTTCTCAACTGTTGTATCTTGTCTCCCCCTCATATTAGGAAAACATGTTTCCTCAACTTTGAGATCTTTGTGCTTTATGGTGTTAATCAAAATATACACCGCACTTCAATAATAATAAGATAAAATTATTTCTTTCCTGACCATGAACCATTTGTGAGGGGAGAAAATAATATACTTTCGTATATAACGTATATCAAACTGATATACAAAATTTTGTTCTCATAAGCAATTGTTTAGCTATTAAGTGCAGGCACTCAATAAATCATTTTGCTAAACCAGCTATGATATAGACCAACTTATCAAGATGAACTTCTTGAATAGAAACTCTAGAATATGCTCTAAATTAAATTATTGAGTAAGTTACTTCGCAAACACCATGTTGCGGGTTAATAATAATCGCACATGCAACCTTCTCATAGATGCATCTTATGTGGTATATATGGCAGGTGAATGAGCCCATATTCACCTTTGATATTTCCAGCATTAATGAGATTCAATCCCAATTTTAGTTGATCTATTAATTAATGAGAACAAGCAATATAAGAGAATTCGTAAATAACTTTCTAGTTCTTTAATATTTACCCATGTGAATTCTCTATTATTTTTGCACATTATACTTAAATTGATATGGCTAAACCAATTATGTCAACTGAATAAATTATTAATATTGATAAACTTCATATTTACACCATGACGTATGTAATTATCAATAAACTTCAAGTTTATTATGATATGAGTTTTTATATCAATAAACATCCACTTTAGTGTGATATTATTTTATTTATGTAGTACAAACTGGAGAATAAAGCGAGTAGCTTTTCACATACATATTATCCCGCTACAAGTTATAGTAAGAGATATTAAATCTTTCCTTTATTTATAGTCTCAGTATAATCAACCGCTTTCGCGTATACTTTGGAAACTGAATAAGTTTCTTTGAGACTTACTACAACACAATACATTATTGGTAATCAATTATATTTCTTCAAAATAGTAAAATTGGCTCTTGCAGAGTTCTCAATTAATTTTGTAGTACCGCATATTCATCAACATCCATATAGTGAATATCTCTTTTAAGGAGAAAGTTTTACCATTATGGTCATGATCAAAATTATATGCAAGATATGTTTCTTGCATTACTTTGTCTTTTAATAATCACAATGCCACAATATTTTGGCGTACAATAAGTACACGACCAACGACCATTTATGCAATAATAATGACATTATTTTCTTATATCATCTCAAACCTCCTTCTAGAGGTGAGTGTGGTATATTCACTACCACTAGCACGTTCATATTCTTCCAAGAATGAATATGTATTCATAAATTAGATGTTATCACATTCACATCATGAATGGACAATAATCATCTATATGTGCTTAATAAATCTCATGTCAATATTTAGGATGTTTGTTCATGTAAGAAAACATATTGCGGTAAATATAGTTCAATATTTAGGATGTTTGTTCTTGTGTTTTATTTGTTGTATTTGCAAAACATAAACATACTAAATATTATTTTCACACAAATTTAAAAGGATAGTTCTTAGTTACGGAAGACGAAAGTTGAATTCAGGAATAAAAATATACTTAGAAGCATATTGACCAGTATCATAAGTTTGCACGTTATTGTCAAACACTAACATGCGTAAGAAATAATAAACTTGACAACAAACATGTATGGTAGAAGACCATTTGATATTAAAGTATTTAAATATTCTTCTTGGTAGTAATTATTGGTATCATTTTCTATTGAGTCAAAAACTAAAAAATGTTTTATTTTATTATAAAATTTTGCAATCAACCTTTTATTTAGTTGATCAACATATTCATTTCTGCTAGCTAAGGTATCTTTTTAATTCTATCATGCGATTTGCACACATTGCGATTTATCTAATGATAGAAATTTTGGATTGATGACCAAGTGTTCAAGAAAAATCAAATCATCTTTTATTTTATGCTCTTTTCATCTCCGACATGAATCAAGAAGATACTGAATATTGGATCTGTCCTTACTTTATATTTATTGTCAGTTGAATCTTTTTCATTTGAGGCCAGATGTATAACTTTGGCAAGCTAGCTTTTATAATCTCTACTTTTGTCGATTTTGGAACTACTTGCAGTACTTGACAAAAATCATCTCCCAAACCATTAACTTTTTACCAAACGGTTAATTCATAAAAACTCCGGAACTATTTTGGTCGTTTGATACTTTGCCATAAGTGCTTCATCCTTTATTATCAATTTTGTTTTCCTTCTAAATTTAGCACCATTGCTCTATTTGATATATTTGTGATGATTATTTAAGTTGTTTCAAGAGGTATATCAAATCTAAAGTGGGTGACCTAAAAATAAAATCATTGATGGTACACCACTTGCAATTATTGCTAACAGTGTCGTGCCTTTTGATATGATATCTGCAAGTAATGCATGACATAGAAATATTATTTCATTTTCGTCGGGAAGCAGCTACAGAGAATAAGCCCGTTATACCATAGTCGACTCTTTATAATATAGTCTTGAAAGCTTGTTTTTTATTAGGATTTAGTTTTGATTGTGCTTCTTCAATCACTTGTATCATGTTTTGATTCTTAATAATATACTAACCTTTTTACTTTATATTCTAATGCTCTTTTTATAGAATAAATTTATCTATCCTAAGATTTATTTTTAACTTGAATAAGAATTGTACTCATATGATGAATTTAAAAAATAATTAAATTGAATTCTCTTGCTAAATAATTAATTAAAAGATTTAATTATTTAGTTTTAACAGAAAAAATAATTTATTATATGTTGATTCAGATCTTAATTTCAAAGAGTAAAAGATTGATATGAAATTACTTTAGATCTTTATGTTTGTAGCATCATTAGTGGTATTGACTCTTAAGTCTTATCAACTATTTTTTTCTTTATCTCACACATTTATATTCATAAATATTTGCTTAGTTGTTTAATAATTGGGTATTTTTCAATAATACGAAAAATTGATAAAAAAAATATATTACTTGAGTAGGAAAATAGTTAAAATATAATATATATTATCGTGGTTTTTTTTTCTTAATTTCAACTTTTTATAAAGTCATATATTGGTATTGGACATTGTGGAGTGGTAATATATTGTCAATACCGAGGATTCTTATGAAATTGATTTTATTAAACCTTCCTACATATCTTTAATAAGAATTTAATAGATAAAAATTTATCAATTTTAAAATCTTAAATATTAAAAATTAGCAAAGAAGGCATTGTAGTCCAAAAAATAGGTTATAGCGGTTATGTTCTTTTCATATAAGTTCTTCCGTTTAATATTTTAGGTCTATTTTGGTATATTAATATTGTATTATATTTCTATAATAAAATAGGCTCTCATTTTTCTAAATGAATTTGGACAATATAATACATTCTTAAATTAAATTAGTAATAGGACGTTAAAATATGTTTACAAATTAAATTAGTAATAGGAATTTTAAGAAATATATCTTAAAAGTAATAGAATTACATATCTAAAGATATTTGCTTGTTCAATTTATATGAATTAGACCGCCCGAAAGCAATTATACTAATAGAATTCTTAAAGGTAATCATGTAGGATTCTTGACATGTAGTATTATGTCCTAAAACTAATATGATTATAAGGCTAATATCTAGAGTTCCGGTTATGTCCTTTTATTATGAGTTATTATGCTTAATATTATAAGATTATTTTTGTAAACCGACATTGTATTCATGCTTTTATAATAATATAGATTATGCGTAAATCTTATTCACTTTGGTTTAATTAGGTCGAATGACGTATAATCTCTCTTTCTATATATATTAAAGGAATAAAGTTACCATATATATTGACATTATGATTAAGCCAAGTGGCAAGCTACTAAAACGTCACTTGGCAATATAAAGGAGAGCTTGCAGGGACATTGTCAAATAAGAAAAAATTAGTTAAGAACTATACGTGCAATTCCATTTAATAAATTAAATCTTTTATTATTCAATTATATTTTGAATCTTATATGGCAATTTTAAATTCAATTTTGTTGTGGATCTTTAATTATTTTAATTCCGTTTAGGCTCCTTCATTACAGTGAATATTACAAGTTGAAAGGAAGGTAAGATTTTGACTCTTAGAGCCCGTTTAGCTTAGCTGATTTAGAGTAGCTAATAAACATTAGGTGCTGAAAAGCACTTTTGAGTGCTGAAACTGATTTAAAAAATAAGCAGTATGGATAAAAGTGCTGAAATTAATAATAAGGAGCTGAAAAACTAGGTATACAAAAAGTTTTGTTTTAAAAAAATGTATTTTATGGATAGAATAGTAAATATTTTGGTCAAACCTAAAATGCTTATAAGCTGAAATTTGATAAGTTGAGGGAGATCAACTTATGGCTTTTGGCTTATTTTTGGCTTATAAGCACTTTTAATTTTACCAAATGCGTAGATAAGCTAAAAAGTGTTTATAAGTCAGTTTGATCAGCTTATAAGCTTAGCTAAACACTCTCTTATATGATACAAGTTTGATTTACCTTGAATACGGTATCTTTTTAAATTGATATTTGATTAACCATCTATATTTATTAGAATTTATCCAATACTTTAAATACTAGTAATAATTTTATTTTGTAGATTAAATAATAACATTAGGTTGATTGTGAGGAGGAATCATGATTAAATAAATTATTTTTATCGGCAACAAACCAAGCGGCAATGTGATTTTATCTATTCAAATGAATTAAACTTAAATTGATCCATAGATACTAATAATAATATTATTATTATATGCACTTCTATTTTAATTTATTATTATATTAAACACCAAATAAAATGATTATATTAAAGTTTTATTGTAGGAAATATAATATATAAAAAAGGAAAATAGAGAGTGTAAGTTTTATACTTTGATTTAAGTTTAAAATAAAATGAATACATTAAATGAATATTATAAAAATATTACCGATCAATTTAGACAATAATCTGAGCAGTAGAATAAAAGTAAATAAAAAATTTATTACAAGAAAAAAACTAAATTCATCTATAATATATTACTAAGGGAGCAACATACACAATATTGATAATTTTAAGTTATAGTAATGCAATAACATGGACAAAGAATAAATAAAAAAAAAGGAAAAAGTTATACAAATAAATAATTTCAGTTTCGAGATATATAGAAGAATAAGACTTATTTGACTTTTGAGAAAAGAAAATTTTTCAAATAATAACGAGAGAAGTCATACTATATGGATAAGAAACACGTATTTAAAAATATTATGATAAATAAAACTAAAACTAAAAATGCAGACACTTGACATAATTTAAAAAAATATAAAGATATATTTTAAATGTTTATGTAGTTAATTTCAATAGAAACTAAAAGTCATTGGGCATGCGGTTTGATTCTCTTGATCAATTACCATTCAATTTTTAGAATTGAGATGTGAGATGGATATAGTGTGGATTCGAACAATTTTAAGTTATTCTCAAAAAAGAGAATGGTCATGGACAAGTAATTTGATTCAATCAATTATAAAGTAACTCCAATAATGTTGGAAGGAAGTTAAAATCAATTATAAATGTACATAAGAACAAGAGGAACTGATATCAAGCTATACATCAATGTATTTTGTGGAAATAATATTTTTAAAAATGAAGCTACTTGTGTATTACAAGCATTAACTTTGTGTATTACCAATCATTTATTTGGTACTATATTTTTTCAGCGTATGTGTAACTAATACAATTGTTAATCATACTTGGTATTATTCTATGTATAACTAATACATAGCAATGATTTTATACTTGCATAAAGATGGTTAAAGATATAATTGCCCCTCCAATTACTTTGTATATGTATATTTTTATATTGTGATCTTTTAATTAATTTTTTTCTTTAGTATTCTACTATAATCAAAATAATATCATATGTAATCCTACATTTGATTTTGAATTCGTTCAAAGTATAAACTGAACTTTTCTTTATTTGTTAAAATCTGCCCATTTTTTTAATAATTGATATGTTGTATTATATGTCATAGTAATAAAAAAATTCTTCTCTTTTAACTCCAATATTTCAATTAGTTTTCTATTTTAATTTGCTCTCATGTAAAAGAAGATGGCTTTAGAGAGAGTAAAGAATGTGGAGGGTAATAAAAATGCTGCAATATAAATAGTGTACAAAGTTAAAAAAATGTGAAAGGTATTTTTGTAAATAATCAATTTAAAAAAAATTTATGCAATGCTTTAGTACACCAAACCAAACAATGGATAAGAAATAATGTCAGCATAACTAATCTCAACATTACTAATACACTCCATTCAACATTATTCTTATACTTCATATCGTACGAACCCTAAAGGTAATATATTTTTTAATTATTACTCCATATATGTGAGGTTATAATATTTGAGTTTCTGCCAATAGTTATTCATTTATGTATATAAAATTTATAAAATGTTATGGGATTACAATAGTATCCGCACATTGTGTGGGTACTAATACTAGTTTTAGCTAAAGATACTAATAATAACAACAACAATTTAGTAAAATCTCACCAGTGGTATCTAGGGAAGGTAGTGTGTACGCAGACCTTACCCCTACCCCGAAGAAGTAAGGAGGTTGTTTCCGAAAGACCCTCGGCTCAAGAAAATGAAAACACCAAGACACAATATGAGTACCTCCAATAGCAAACATAGGAAAAATAACATCATGAAAATTAGAAAGTATATGCAAAGGAAAAACAATAGACAATGCGCTATAATAAATGAAATAGCAGTAAAATAGTAGTAAAATAGTAGTAAGACACAACATTACCACTTGATGACTAGAAAAACTACCAGATTGGCCTCACAAAGGGACAAAGTAAGGAAAGATTCGACTATCTCCTAACCTACAACCCTAATACTCGACCTCCATAGCTTCTTATCAAGGGTCGTGTCCTCGAAAATCTGAAGTCTCGCCATGTCCTGCCAGATAACCTCTCCCCAATTCTTCTTAGGTCGTCTTGTACATTTTCTCGTGCTCTCCAAAACCAGTCGCTCGCACCTCCTTACTGGATCATCTGTGCTTCTCCTTTGTACGTGTCCGAACCATCTGAGTCTCGCTTCCCGCATCTTGTCATCAATGGGAGCCACGACCACCTTCTCCCGAATATCTTCATTCCTAATCTTATACATCCTAGTGTGCCTGCACATCTACCTCAACATCCTCATTTTTTTTTACTTTCATCTTCCGGATATGGGAGTTTTTAACATGCCAACACTCAGCTCCATACATCATGGTCGATCTAACCACTGCTTTGTAAAACTTATCTTTGACTATCAGTGTCACTCTCTTGTCACACATGACTCCAGATGCTAACCTCCACTTCATTCACCTCATCCCGATACGGTGTGTAACATATTTGTCGATCTCCCACCTGGATAACCGACCCAAGGTACTTGAAATTGTAACCACTCGGAATGACATGTGATTCAAGCCTCACTTCTATATCAATTTCCCCCGGCTCCGCACTGAACTTACACTCAAGAGCCTGTCTCCATACCTCCAACCTCTCGCTCACACTAGTTCGCGACTCATCAATCAGGACTATGTCATCCGCGAATAACATACATCACGACACCTCCCCTTGAATATGATGTGTTAACACGTCTATCACCATGACAAATAAGAGCGGGTTGAGTGCAGAACCTTGGTGTAGCCCCATAATGACTGGAAATGCTCATAGTCACCTCCTACTGTCCTAACTCGAGTCATGGCCCCCTCGTACATGTCCTTAGTTTCCCAAATATAGGCAACCATCATGCCTTTTGCCTCCGAGCTTCTCTAGAGAACTTCTCTATGAACCTTGTCGTACGTTTCTCTAAATCAATAAACACCATGTGCAGATCCTTCTTCCTCTCCATGTACTGTTCCACCAACCTCCTAATAAGGTGTATAGTCTCCGTAGTAGAACGACCTGGCATGAACCTAAACTGGTTGTCGGATATAGATACTAATCAAAGATTTAAAAAAAGTTGAGACCCGTAAGTCCAATAGGACAATTTTGAGCCATTTGGTAACGACAAGGATATATTCGAGCCAAGTGTTAATATGGAGCTAAGTTATTCCATTTGGTAAAGTTCGTGAATATTTTGACTCTTACCGTTGTTTGCTATGGATTCTATTAGTATTACTTATGGTATCGTAGATTAGCCACAAAGGATTAGGTCCATTACAATCTAACATTCGTTCATAATCTCAATCAAGGTACAACATGATAAGTTGGTATTAAAATCCACGTTCATATCAGACCGCAACTGTATTGGTCAAAATTGGGTCTAGTTTAGCGAATACCAACGGACGAGCTGAGGCCGAAATTAAAACCAAGCACGGTTCAGTGGCGAAGAGTCGCTTAAAGAGAGAGACCAATGCCGAGGTCGAGTAGAGAGCAAACAACTATAACTATTAGAATATTCCTAGGATTATGAATAGGAATATTCTATTGAATATTTTCCCATATTGTACTTTTTTAAAGGTTTTCTAGGGATACCACTTATAAATACGAAGGGAGAGGAAACATAAAGGGGATTCAGAACCTTTATGAAAAAATATATTGTAAAGGGTTGACTATCAAGAAATATACAAAAGCTTTTCTTGTCTCTCTTGTTTGATTCCATCACGTAATATTCCTCTTTAGTTCACAAGACCCAAAAACACATAGTTCACTTCCATTGTCTATTGTCACACGTTGTAGTCAGTGTCACACCTCCTTTTACACTGCACCCCCGGAAGAGGGTATAATAAAGGGCGTTTTTCCAATTAAGGGACAATCGAAACGGGATTCATTTTATTAAGAATCAGAGTCGCCACTTGGGATAATATATGGTGTCCCAAGTCACTGGTTTAAATTCCGAATCGAGAAAAATGTTTGACTCTGTTATACAGTATGCGAATAAAAAATTTGGGTAAGGAATTCTGTTAACCCGGGAGAAGGTGTTAGGCATTCCCGAGTTTTTTGGTTCTAGCACGGTCGCTTTGATCATAGTTGGCTTATTAAAATGTCTAATTACTTATTTTAGAACCTATGTGTGTTTACTTCTTACCGCTTTTAAATAAGAAAAATTATCTTGAAACGGGTTACGCGTACGTATACCCATTTGTTTGGCGCATCAAAAATCATGTCACGCGAACGTGTCCACGATTAATAACGCTTTATTTTTATTAAGAAAGTTTGGGCCGAAGTTGCGCGAACGCATACTCTGATTTTGTTTTTAAAATCATAATTATATTACGTGGACGTATACATAATCACAATTGTGTTTTAAACGTCCCTAAAGGATATTCTACGAATATTAGTCATTTTTAATGTCTAGGCTATAAAATTAATACGAGGGTGTCATACTTCCTTTTTCTACCTACCCGAAGGTAGGTATAATATTAGGGAGTTATTTTCAACTTGAAGTGACAATCAAAATGGGATTTATTTAAAGATTCAGAGTCGCCAGTTAGGGAGATTTGTGGTGTCCCAAGTCACCGGTTTAGAATCCCGAATCGAGGAAAAGAATGACTCTGTTTAACAGTCCGCAAACCAGAAATTCGAGTAAGGAATTTTGTTAACCCGGGAGAGGTCCTAGGCATTCCCGGGTTCCGTGGTTCTAGCACGGTCGCTCAACTGTCATACTCGGCTTAAATTATCTGATTTTAAATAATTATGAACCTATGTGAAAATTGTGACTTTTTAACCACTTTTATTCATATATTTTTTTTAACAAGATTGCAACGTCGTTAAAACACATCTCGAACCACGTCACATAAATGCATCCGCAATTTTTGACATATTTTAACTTCATTCGGATTTGGATTTGGGTCACATAAATGTACATCCGAATTTAGGAAGGTAAGATTATTAAAGAGCGCGCCTAAAGCGACTAGCGTATTATTTACTTTGCGGGCGATCATGAAAATTCACTAAAACGACACGTCCCGGTTTCTAAGTATTTTAATATGAGTTTTCAAAGAGGGCCAAGCAATTTATGAAACCGTATTCCCTCCAAGCTTGTTACCTCCAACGGAAACCGTATGTCCTGAAACTCTCTACGGGTTTTTTCTCAAGCTTTATCAATGACAGACGATCTGGAATGATTTGTAGATTGTACTGGAAGTGGCAGGTGAATGCTTGTGCCAAATCATCCCAGGTGTACCACCTACCATGGTCATGTCACATATACCATTTTAATGCAGACCCGCTCAAACTCTGGCTGAAGTATGCCATCAGTAACTCATCCTTTCCACCCGCCCCTCTCATTTTGCTGTAAAATCCTCGCAAATGTGCCACCGGATCACCATGTCCGTCATCCAGATCGAACTTAGGTATCTTGAATCCTGCTGGTAGCTGAACATCTGGGAACAAACATAAATCCTTATACGCCACACTGACTTGGCCGCCCAAAACTTGCATATTCCTGAAAGATTGCTCCAGGCTTTTTACTTTTCAAAACATTTCTTCCCGCTCCGGGTTCTTGGTTTACTTTTTAGGTTCTGCGGAGATACCAGGTTGATGATGGTAAAGGTACGGTTCAGGTGCTTTGAAGGTGGGTTCGGGAGGGTAATATTGATTATCCTGCGTTTGGAACACATGCTCACTGGAAGACCTGTGGAGTAGGGCTGGTGCAGGTGCCACAAAGACATGGGTAAATGGTGGAGGGTATGTAACTGTTTTTGGGATTTGTGGTGTTTGGGAGGTGGTTCCCTGATGATGTTGAAAATTTGGGGATAAGTCCGAAACAAGCTGCTCCGGAGACTAGGTGGGTATTGGGAGGAAAGTAGGGTTAGCAGGATAGGCTGGTGGTGGCTGACCCCTCGTCGAGGCCTGGTACATCTCAGCCATTTGTTGTTTCAACTTATACATCTCATCTTTCATTGCTTGCACGTCTACCTCTTCTACCTCAGCACTTCCTTCTCTATTGGGGCTAGACATGATCACTGGTATTGGTCCCTTTGATCTAGTTTGATAATGGCAATGTGCCAGTACGCTTTAGGTAAACTAACTGCTTGGGTTCTCTGGACAAGCAACAAACTTGCTAGTTTTTAGAGTTTGGCATATATGCAATCGCACATTGGGATGCAATGCACCTAGGGAGTTAACCATTTCTATTATGCATTTGCTTGATTGCTTGCGTCATTTTGGCTTCTCATGATTGTGCCCCGTATCTCCAACTTCCCTTTATTTTATTTATTTTCTCATTTTTCCTTCTTTTTTTTCTTTTTCTTTTAGTGGTGGTCGAATCTTATGTGAATTGCCTACGTATCATGTCCCCGCATGACTCAGACCATGCGTAGTTCTGGCCGATGTAAAAATACATAGAAAAATATTTTTTCACACAAACAACTATTTTTATTATAACATTTTGAAAAAAGGTTTACAAAACAGACAATCAAAGCAAAACTTAAAGTACTGACTGACAAAAGGGTACACACTCAAAACAAAGATTAAGAATGCATTAATGCTTTTAAATTTCTTGGGGTTCGCGAGGCCTCATTCGTCCTTGCCGCGTGCCTTTGTGCTAGATCCCTTTGAAGACTCTCCAGATCGTTCATTATTTGCTTGACAAAAGTCATTACTGCCGCAAAAAAGGTGATACGGGTCATGTCCTCGCACACTCGGCATTTTGCGGTAATGTAACGTGTAATGTCTCTGACCCCCTCGCTAATCCTGTTCTTTTTTTGAAGCAACCGTCCTATCTGTTAATCCCGGGCTTCCAGCACTCGAGAGTTATGAAAGAGTTGTTCTTGAAACTTATGCATTTGTTCTTGAAACTCGTGCTCATTCTGCATGTTTATTGAGGATGATTAGGTAGCATTAAGACTTATTTGACTCAAAGAGAGGGAAAAAAAATCAAGATTAACACACATTTTTCAAAAATAAAAATCTGGTTTTGCGAACACGACCTTCAGCACTTCTAGAACGAAGATTTTGAAGCTGTGTTGGTTAACCGTCCAAAACCTTGAAAAATGACCAAAGGTGGTTGTTCTCGTAAAAGCAGCCCCTTTGGGGATGTTTGGCTATTTTAGACAAGAATGACGTCATCTTTACCTGTGGCAAAACTAATGACCTTTATGTACCCCTAATTATATTTTTCAATTTTCAAAAAATAGTTGAGCCCGATGGGGGTTGCTTACGTATCTCACATCCGGTGAGAATCAAACTTACGTAGTTCTGCCAAATAAAATAAACTATTTTTTAAAACAAAGACAATTTTTTTTTCATTCGAAAAATAGAACAAGCTATTTATGCAAACAATATTATTTTTCTTTTCACCTTTTTATTTTATTTTATTTGGCAAACAAAAACAAACTAAAAATAAAACATTTTTTTCCATTTTCAAAAAAAAATTTGGTAGAGTTTTGACACTATTTGGATATTGGTATTTTCAAAACAGGTACCTAACTCTCTTAACCCTCTACGCCGTTATTTCTCTCTTCTTGCCTTTTTTTTGTTTTTTCAATTTTTCCTAATATTCAAAAGCTGATCAGCATGCAAGTCCGAAGCAAATAAATGCACAAATAGCTCGTAAGATGCATCGGGATGGTCTTTTTCATTTTAGGTGCACCTGCCCTAGGCAGACCCAACCTCTGTGTTAAGTCTCCAAAGTCAAAATGCACATGATGCAAACAAACGTTCCTACTAGGGATCCGGCATGAGGCTTTGTTATACTAGGTTTAAAACCTGGGTGCATTGTTCTAGACCTGGCTTACCCGAGCGGACAACTCGAGCCGGGGGGGGGGAGGGGTCCGTATCGGTAACCAAAAGATCATCCGGCTTTGCAACTTGTCCGAACCTCGTCCTATTTGGGATATGACACTAATAGAAAGAAGTCACAACCAGCGTGCAATCCTCGGGAGAGAGAAGAGAGGGGTTTCGTAGCAGTTTATATATACAGTTCAAATAATATCAAAGCGGTAAAAGCAACATTTGGCACATTAAATCCAAACATGTAATAAAATCAAATAATATACAAGACAAATACAACAAATATTTCAAGCTCGAATTCTTGAACCCCGAACCAAAGTTTTGGGTTCTGATCCCCAGCAGAGTCTCCAGAGCTGTCATACCTCCTTTTTTCTACCTACCCGAAGGTAGGTATAATATTAGAGAATTATTTCCAACTTGAAGTGACAATCAAAATGTGATTTATTT
Source organism: Nicotiana glauca (assembly GCA_026770625.1). Lineage (NCBI taxonomy): Eukaryota > Viridiplantae > Streptophyta > Magnoliopsida > Solanales > Solanaceae > Nicotiana > Nicotiana glauca. The sequence goes on from MDKF010125175.1 coordinate 14,942, forward strand.
AAAGATTCAGAGTCGCCACTTGGGGAGATTTGTGGTGTCTCAAGTCACCGGTTTAGAATCCCGAATTGAGGAAAAGAATGACTCTGTTTGACAGTCCGCAAACCAAAAATTCGAGTAAGGAATTCTGTTAACCCAGGAGAAGGTGTTAGGCATTCTCGGGTTCCGTGGTTCTAGTACGGTCGCTCAACTGCCATACTCGGCTTAAATTATCTGATTTTAAACAATTATGAACCATGTGCAAATTGTGACTTTTTAACCGCTTTTATTCATATATTTTTTTAAGAAGATTGCAACTAGGGGTGTTCGAATCCGATCCGAAACCAAAAACCGAACTGAACCGAAGCTTAATGGCTTACTGGTAATGGGTTAACGACTTAACAGACGAGGAACAAATTAAATTTTTTTCGTTAACGGCTTATAGGTTTGGTGGTGGATTATTTAATTTTCTTAACAGATAATCCGTTAATCCATTAAGAATAAATAAATAAATAAATAAATACACATTTGCATAACAAAAGTATTCTTGAGAACAATTCTCAAATGTGTACAATTTTAATACTTTGCATTGGGACAATGTTCATTTTAATAAATTGTAGCATACAATTTAGTGATTTACAAATGTGTTCTACTTTTTCACTCATTGTTATGACTTATGTAGGCAGATCATGATGAGATATTGTTCAGATGTATTAACATGGTGTGTTCCATTTTCAGACATATGTAGTTCATTATTAATCCCCTCTCTTAGTCCTTTTCAAGCAGTTTAGATAAAGGTCAGAGAAAATGTGAAAAGTATGTACTGCATGAAGAAATTTTTTTACATTCCTATATGTTCCTTTGTGCACTACGTAATATTATATTCTTCAATTGCTTATTAATTTGGAATTATGAATTCACAAACAAGAAATTTTATCTGAACTTGTGGTCTCTACTTTAACATTAAATTATATTATTTTAGTATATGCTCGTGATTATGGGAAAACAATAAGCTTCCACAACAACCAGAGAAGAACCATATGATCTGTATGGATAAATTGTACTGTCTAGCTAACATGAAGTATTAAATATTGCCAATGATACCATCTACCTTCGAATTTATGCCCTTAAATTGCTGCAAATGCTCATAAAAGGTTATCTTGCTACTATCTCCCATTCTATTGACATTTTTCTATAGCGTACAACATAGGTTGAATAAGGCCGATAAACTGTCCGATAAGACGTAAATCGATACCAATATGCCCTATATCTTATCGGGTGGCCAGCGGATTAATACATTTAAAGCCGGTAACCGTTAAGCCAAATCGTTAAGAGTAAATAACCGCCCAATCCACCCGATAAGCAACCCTAATTGCAACGTCGTTAAAATACGTCTCGAACTACGTCACATAAATGCACCCGCAATTTTTGACATATTTTAACTTCATTCGTATTTGAATTTGGGTCACATAAATTTGCATCCGAATTTAGGAAGGTAAGATTATTAAAGAGCACGTCTAAAGCGACTAGCATATTATTTACTTTGCGGGCGGCCATGAAAATTCGCTAAAACGACACGTCCCGGTTGCTAAGTATTTTAATATGAGTGTTCAAAGAGGGCCACACAATTGTTGAATTTTTTTTGGCGCGGTGCACTTCATTTTATTTTAAAGGGCATCCTAAAGAAGCTATGATTTCCTATTAAGTACTAACTCTAAAAAACCTAATTAATTAACATTATAAAATTTGGCCTCAAGTTCAAGTCCATACTTAAACAAGAGGAGACACCTCTTAATTCAAGTGTGCTACTTAATTCAAAAGGCCCAAAACCTACGTTGCAAAATTAATCCCATAACCTTAGTGTGAGTTTAAGCTTTCAGCATTTTTCTTTGGGCTTCAAACTTAGCCCAGGAAGAAGGCACACATAGTCAGCTTTATGAGAAGCCGCCTCGCGTGGGCCTTGTACGAAGAAATTTTAGTCCCAAATCCTATTTAAATAGAAAGATGTCATGTTTCGGCTCCTGAATAAGCCCACAATTAACACTGATTTCTATTTGGACTACTGATTTTAATTCACAACGGGGCATAGGGATTTGTGAACAAATAAACGATTCTAAATTTTAACCTTGAATCCATTTATCACATGAATTTTCAAATCATTTGTATACAATTAGCCAATCATGCTGAATCCAAAATATCAAAAGCCAAATCAATTTCAATCAATACATTCTAAGGATTTTATGCGTGAATTGGACCTATAAATGAACAACTAAATTATCTAGCATATTTAAAATCAGAAAGTGCCTGATCTTACACTAATATGAGCATGCAGTCCATAGATCTACATTGAAACGGATTCAGGGAATGTACCTGGAGGTCAAAACACAATAAGAAGAAGGATGAATCAACAAGCAGTAATAAGCAGCAGTTAAACCAATAGTAACAGGATCAACTTCAACCCAAAACAATGTCACAGCAACCAGGAATGATTTGTAGACGAATAAACACCAATAAACCACAAGTTCTAATGACCAAGACACCCCAAAGAAATCATTGACTATCTTTCAAAACTCCAAAGCTAGAATATGAACAACAACACTGATCTAAAGATGTTTTCCCAAAAAAATTCAAACTCAAACTTGATGGAACAGTAACAACTTATATTTTCTGTATTTCTCTTAGATTTCAACTCTCTGCTGCTTAGATTTCAGAAGGTATAGCCTCTTAACTCTCTATCTGTTTCTTTCTATTAATCTCTGACCATGTATATGAATTAGGATGTATATCAAAATCTATTTCGCTCAATGCCCTCCTGGTTTTCCAAAAACTCCCCCTTCTCCTCGATTATCAGACTGTATTTTATATCCAAACTTTAACCCCCTTTTCAGCTCTTAAGGGCAATTTTCAGTTCATAAAATGTTTTTCCCCCCATGTTATTCTCTAAACTTCCCACTACTGAATGTCAGTTCTATTATTAACCCCCTTTTCCCTTTATTAAATTCAACTGGTATGTGCAGCCTATTTTTTTTTTTAAATCCTGGCGTGCCTGACAACCAGTGTTGGCATACCACTTAATTCTGTTAATTATCCCTTGACCCTCTCATTAATCAATAAATCCCCTGCTACTTAATTCCAAAATTGCCTGGGTCAAATTTGACCCAGGGCCAATCGAACTCCGGCTTCAAGCTAATTGAAACAAACTAGTCTGACCCTCAAATGGGTCATGAGTTAATGACCCGACTAATTGACCCATTTAAACAAAAAAAACACATTCGAACCAAATCAGACAGTTCAAATGACAAACTAAGGATAACAACAATTTCTAGTAACAAAAATCTAACTGACTATGCAATTCAGACTAATGTAATGAACAACCTATTTATCAATTTAAGGTTTTCTAGCATGCGTTTAGGGAAAAACTGACGAGAAAACTAGACCAAATAAAAAGTCCGAAAGAGAGGGAAGAAGTAAATGACAAAACATAAAGAAAATTAACAAAAACAACAACAACAAAAAAAGAAAAGAGAAAGAAATACCTCAGAGCTCATACCAGACTAAAATTAATTTTGATATGTCTTTTAATTTTTCGACCGGACTAGACCTTAAACTTGGATTTTCATGTGAAAACCCAAAGCTAAGGTCCAATCCAGATGAAGAATCCCTTAGAGACCTCTTTGTATTTTTGAACTTAGGGTTCAAATTCGAGATTTTAGCATTTTTAGGGGGAATTCAGGGGAAGCTGGTAAGGGATTTGGTGTGAGGGTGGTCCGGTGGTTGTATGGTATCAATTGGGGATCAATCGGGTAAACTAGGGTTCGACCGGACTTCTTTGATTTAAGATTCGAGAAGCCTGGCCAAGATTCGAGGGAAACGGTTTGGATATTTGTAATAGGGAGGTTGAGGCGAAGCTAGGGTGTTGATTTGGTGGTGAATGGAGAAGGGGCCGCCGGGTTCAGGGCGGTGAAGAAGGGTGGTGGCTGGTTAGGGTTTGGGGAGATCTGGTCTCTGATGTTGGAGACGAAGGATAAGGAAGGTTCTAAGGGGGGCGGGGTCTATTTGGAGGTATATATACGGGATGGGTGAACGAATCTGGGCCGTTAGATCAATTAAGATCAACTTCATGGATAATCTGACTAAATGAGACGACGTCGTTTAGACGTCTTGGAGACCGGGTTGGTCTCTAATGCAGACGGATCAGATTATGGGTCGGTTTACGGGGTGCGTTCTGGACCGTCAGATGGAGGGTAGATGAACGGTGGAGATCTATTGACGTCGAAACGACGTAGTTCTATCACCATACTACGTCGTTTCGCATATCTTCGAGACTTGAAGATTTGGACCGGGTAGGAGGTTATTTTGGGCCTGGACTGGGGTGTTGAACGTTTGGTCTTGGGATTTTATTTGAAACTGGCCCATCTCCGATTTCTTTTCTCTTTTTTATTAATTTTCTTTTATTTTCTTCATAAATTAATTTCAACATTTAAACAAAAAATCCTAACTCAAATTATAAAACCAAAATTGACTAATCCACTTTAAATAATATTTATCACAAGTAATTAAATATTAAAAATAAAAATAATCACACGATTTCAACACTTGCTGCCCTACTTCAAACCTCCTGGGATGCACCTTCTTATTATACGCTCTTGCCATCCTCTTTTGATACAATTGGCCATGACATACTGCTGCCAATCTTTTTTCATCGATTAAACTCAACTGCTCCAAACGGGTTTTGACCTACTCATCATCATTAATCTCAGCCTCAGCGACAATTTGACAAGACGGGATTTCGACTTCTACAGGGATCATTGCTTCAGTTCCATATACCAATAAGTACGGAGTTGCACCTACTGAAGTACAAACAGTAGTGCGATAACCCAATAACGCAAATGGTAACTTCTCATACCATTGCTTGGAACTTTCTACCATTTTCCTCAGTATTTTCTTTATGTTCTTGTTGGTTGCCTCAACTGCTCCATTCGCCTTGGGACGATATGGGGTGGAATTGCGATGTGTAATCTTAAACTACTGACATACTTCTTTCATCAAATTGCTGTTAAGATTAGCACTGTTATCTGTGATGATTACCTTTGGGATTCCAAATCGACAGATGATATTGGAGTGTACAAAATCAACCACTACCTTCTTGGTTACAGACTTAAAAGTTCTAGCCTCAACCCACTTGGTAAAATAATCAATGTCCACCAGAATGAACCTGTGCCCGTTGGATGTTATTGGATCAATGGGCCCAATGACGTCCATGCCCCACGCAACAAATGGCCACGATGCTGACATTGTGTGCAATTATGATGGCGGAGAGTGAATCAAATCCCCGTGTATCTGGCATTGATGAAATTTGCGCACAAAGCGGATACAACCTCGCTCTATAGTGAGCCAATAATACCCTGCTCGAAGGATCTTCTTCGCCAATATATATCCACTCATGTGCGACCCGCAAACTCCAGAATGTACTTCCGTCATGACTTCCGTAGCTTGTTTAGCATCTATGCATCTTAACAATCCAAGATCCAGTGTTCTTTTATACAACACTCCTCCGCTGAGGAAAAATCCACTTGCCAACCATCGAATTTCTCTCTTTTGATCTCATGTGGCTTGAACCGGGTATATCCCCATCCTGATGTACTCTTGGACATCGTAGAACCATGGTTCGCCATCCAGTTCTTCCTCTATCATGTTACAATAAGCATGCTGATCACGAACTTGAATATGCAAATGATCAACATAAGCTTTGTCTAGATGATGTAGCATTGATGCCAGGGTAGCCAAAGCATCAACAACCTCATTATGTACCCTTGGAATATTCTTGAACTCCTCATGCAAACATTGTCGGTATGGTATGAGCTTCAAATCCCGTGTTTCCACTCTCCTTGAATTTGATGTACTAGAAGGTCCGAGTCTCCCAAGACCAAACTTCCTGGACATCCATGTCTACAGCCAGTCTTAGACCCAAAATACATGCCTTATACTCAGCCATATTGTTGGTGCAATAAAAGCAAAGTTGAGCTGTAACAGGATAGTGATGTCCTGTTTCGAAAATAAGCACAGTCCCTATTCCAACTCCTTTCACGTTTGCAGCCCCATCAAAGTATAGTTTCTAACCTGGTTTTCCAGTTAGTTCTAGCTCATCAATTTGCATCGTCTCTTCATCAGGAAAATAAGTCTTCAGCGGCTCATATTCTTCATCGACCGGGTTCTCGACCAAGTGATCAGCCAACGCTTGGGCCTTTATTGCAGTCCTTGTCACATAGACAATGTTAAACTCTGCGAGTAAAATCTGCCACTTTGCAAGTCTCCCTGTGGTCATAGGCTTTTGAAAGATATACTTCAACGGATCCAAGCGGGAAATGAGGTAAGTAGTATAAGATGACAAATAATGCTTCAATTTTTGAGCTACCCAAGTTAGGGCACAACATGTCTTCTCAAGGTGAGTGTACTTAACCTCATAAGCCGTAAAGTTCTTGCTAAGATAGTAAATGGCTTGTTCCTTCCTACAGGTGACGTCATGCTGCCCCAGTACACAGCCAAATGAATTTTCCAAGACCGTCAAATAAAGAATCAAAGGTCTTCCTGGTTCAGGTGGGACCAACACGAGTGGATTTGACAAATACCCCTTTATCTTGTCAAACGCCTCTTGACATTCTTCAGTCCATTTGACCGCGACATCCTTCTTCAATAAGCTAAAAATAGGTTCACAAGTTGATGAGATCTGAGCAATAAACCTGCTGATGTAGTTCAACCTTCCTAACAGACTCATCACTTCAGTCTTGTTCTTCGGAGGTGGCAGTTCCTGGATAGCTTCGATCTTTGACGGATCCAACTCAATGCCTCACCGACTGACTATAAATCCCAATAGCTTTCTGGACGGAACAACAAATGCACACTTGGCAGGGTTAAGTTTAATGTTGTACCTACGAAGCCTCTGAAAGAACTTCCTCAAATCTCCGACGTGGTCGGCCTGCTGCTTTGACTTGATGATTACATCATCCACGTACACCTCAATCTCTTTGTGAATCATATCATGGAATATAGTGGCCATTGTTCGCATGTATGTTGCCCCAACGTTCTTCATACCAAATGGCATTACTCCATAGCAATAAGTTCCCCACGACGTGATGAATGCCGTCTTCTCTGCATCTTCTTCCTCCATTAGAATCTGATGACACCCAGCATATCAATCCACAAAAGATCCAATCTCATGCCTCGCACAATTGTCAATTAGGATGTGGATATTGGGTAATGAGAAGTTATCCTTTGGGCTTGCTTTGTTCAGATTGCGGTAATCAACGCATACTCTGATCTTGTCATCCTTCTTCGGTACTAGCACTACATTGGCCAACCATTCAGGATATCGAGTGACTCGAATAACCTTCGCATCCAGCTGCTTGGTTATTTCTTCCTTAATCTTCACACTCATGTAAGTTTTGAATTTTCTCAATTTTTGCTTGACAGGAGGGAATGTCGGATCAGTGGGCAATTTGTGAACCACTAGATCTGTACTTAAACCTGGCATGTCTTCATACGACCATGCAAACACATCTTTATATTCCATGAGCATTTCGATTAATTATTTTCGAGTTTTGGGTTCGAGATGGGTGCTTATTTTAGTCTCTCTGATGTTACCCGCGTCCCCTAAATTGATGGCTTCGGTATCATTCAAATTGGGCTTAGGTTTTTCCTCAAAATGACTTAATTCTTTACTAATCTCCTCAAGATCCCCACATTCGTCAAATTCTGACTCGTAATCACACTCAACCTCTTCAACTATTATCTCAGATTAATTTCTTAGACCGGGTTGAGGGCTCCTTATGCACGTCATATAATTAGAACCGGCGTAAAAGGGACTGTACAGAAAAGAAAAGAAAAGAATAAAACAAAATATAAAATTTATCAGGAGCGAAAAACAAGAAGAAATTGCATCTCATTAAAAATGGAAGATAACAAGGTTTGCACACTTAAAAACAAACTGAAATTCAGATTACAACCGTGAAATAATCCATACAAACTTAAAGAAAAATCAAAGCAGACTACCAAGGCCCCTTCCGGGTAGGGAGAGGAGTAGCCTTCCAATTATTAATCTTCGCTTTTGGCCCGACAATTTCTGTGTGGCTAAGACCCTCGCCAAGTTCTAACATGTTCACCTCACTGAACAACTGCTCAAATATTTCTATCGACTATTTATCAAGGATAACCTTATCATTGTGAATCGTAGCCGCTGGTTGTTTTCTGGTACCTGCCTTGACAAATGACCTGGAGAGACGTGGGACCGACTTTGGAAGGATCCATGCCCTCTATTTCAGCTTCTTGGCTCTTCTTATGTCTGCGGTTGTGGGTCGAAATCCTAAACCAAAAGTTCCCACATTTTCAGGGAGGGACACTGGTTGTGTGATGCCTTGCAAAGCTGATCCTAGACCTTTTCCTGGTACGAACCCATTCTTCAGCATTTCGTATGTTACCATGACCGATACAACTGTTACCTTCGGGTTAGGGATACACTTCCCCTCTTGCACTTTCTCGACTTTCATTGTGTCGGAAACTTGATAGAACCATGGCCCATTGTCATTAGAAATGGCACAATGGTGTCGCTGTGTGCGCACAAATTGTCTTCCCCATGCACCACTATCTATTTCCTGTCCTATTCGAACTTGATCATCTGGTGAATAGTTGACAGTACTGCATTAGCGACGTGGATCCACGGTCGACCCAATTGCAGATTGTATGAGACAGCTATATCCAATACTTGAAATTCCATTGTGAACTCTACTAGTCCTATTGTCAATTCCAACACTATGTCCCCGACTGAGTCTTTGCCCCTGCCATCGAATCCTCGCACACAGATATTGTTCTTGTGGATCCTTCCGTTCTCTACTTTCAGTTTGGTCAGAGTGGAGAGAGGACAAATGTTCGCACTCAAACCGTTATCAACCAATACCCATGTGACCTCAGAGCTCTCACATTTTACTGCCAGATAAAGGGCCCTGTTGTGTTCCGTGCCTTCTACGGGCAATTCATCATCAGAGAAAGTGACCATGTCCACTTCGAAGATTTTGTTGGCTATTTTCTCCAAGTGATTCATAGTGATTTTGTCAGGGACATGTGCCTCGTTCAAGATTTTCATTAATTCTCGGCAATGTTCGTCCGAGTGGATCAATAATGAAAGCAAGGAAATCTGTGCCGGTGTTTTCTTTAACTATTCTACAATGGAATAGTCCTACATATTCATCCTTTTTAGAAACTCTTCTGCTTCCTCTTCGGTCACGGGTTTCTTTGCTGAAGCTGAATTATCCTTGGCTTTCCTTAAATCTGCGGGAGAAAAACATCTTCCCGAACGAGTTAACCGTTGGGCCTCGCAGACCTCCTCCTTGACCTCCTTTTCTTTATACATCACTAACACCCGTCCATAGTTCCACGGAACATCCTTGCTGCTGATTATTGGTAATTAGGTAACCGGCTTGATGATAACTTGATCGACATGGGCCCCTTCCACAGTTATGATGGGTCTGCTGACTACTCCCGGCACAATCACCTTTACTCTCTCTTGTCTCGTTGTGATCTGGCTTGGAGACCCCTTGTTCACTGTCGTTGATGGCCCAACACTCTTTTCAATCAACTCGAGTGCTTACCCTTCCCCTGTTGGTTGTTCAATTTTCTTTGTCTCACTGTACCGAATTGTCATTACGGTTTGTGATGGCTTCTTCGGCTCTCCCCCTTTATGCACGATTTCAATCATGTTTGCCTCTGGGTGGGCTGGCATTGGATTCATGTTGATGTTAATTACCTCAGGAGCTTGCACTTCAATTATGTTAGTGCCAATGAGCTCTTGTATTGCACTCTTCAAGTGCCAACACTTCTCGGTATCATGCCCTGGGGTACCTGGACAATACTCACAACTAACCGAGTAATCAAGGTTTTTTGGAGGTGGATTTGGCAGGTTAGATGGTATTGGCCTTAGCATATTCAGTTGTCTGAGCCTGTGGAATAGACTAGCATATGATTCCCCCAATGGAGTGAATGTTTTATTCTTTTGTGCCCTGTCACCCCTGAATGCCGGATTAGTTCAGAAATTTTGACCGGGAGGATTTCTATTCTGTGGAGCAGGAGCACGCCATTGGTTGTGAGCCGGAGGTTGGCTATATGCTTGGGCGTGGTGAGAAAAAAAAGGAGCTTTGGGATGTGGGTAGTAGTGTTGGGGTGGGCTATATAGAGTGTGGGGGTAAGTTTGAGGGTGGGGTGGAGGATGGTTATAGTAAGATGACGGGCTTCGGGGCCAAGCTCTTGACTCGATCATTGCAACATATTCTTTTTTCATCTTCCCGAGCACACCCCCGTTGCCAACCGCCGTTACCAAGTGACCAAAAATAAGTCAGCTCCAATGCTTGCAAAAAGTAATCAACCATCTCTCCCTCTTTCATCGGAGGGTCGACCCTCGCAGCTTGTTCCTTCCAATGGAAACCGTATTCCCTGAAACTCTCTCCGGGTTTTTTCTCAAGTTTTATCAATGACAGACGATCTGGAATGATTTGTAGATTGTACTGGAAGTAGACAGCGAATGCTTGTGCCAAATCATCCCAGGTGTACCACCTACCATGGTCATGTCGCGTATACCATTCTAATGCAGACCCGCTCAAACTCTGGCTGAAGTATGCCATCAGTAACTTATCCTTTCCACCCGCCCCTCTTATTTTGCTACAAAATCCTCACAAATGTGCCACCAGATCACCATGCCCGTCATACAGATTGAACTTAGGCATCTTGAATCCTGCTGGTAGCTGAACATCTAGGAACAAACAATAAATCCTTATACGCCACACTGACTTGGCCTCCCAAACCTTTCATATTCCTGAAAGATTGCTCTGGGCTTTTTACTTTTCAAAATATTTCTTCCTGCTCCGGGTTCTTGGTTTACTTTTCAGGTTCTACAGAGATACCAGGTTGATGATGGTAAAGGTACGGTTCAGGTGCTTTGAATATGGGTTCAGGAGGGTAATATTGATTATCCTGCATTTGGAACACATGCTCACTGGAAGACCTATGGAGTGGGGCTGGTGCAGGTGTCACAAAGATAGGGGTAATTAGTGGAGGGTATGTAACTGTTTTTGGGATTTGTGGTGTTTGGGAGGCGATTCCCGGATGATGTTGAAAATTTGGGGATAAGTCCGAAACAAGCTGCTCCGGAGACTGGGTGGGTATTGGGAGGAAAGTAGGGTTAGCAGGATAGGCTGGTGGTGGCTGACTCCTCGTCCAGACCTGGTACATCTCAGCCATTTGCTGTTTCAACTTATACATCTCATCTTTCATCGCTTGCACGTCTACCTCTTCTACCTCAGCGCTTCCTTCTCTATCGGGGCTAGACATGATCACTGGTATTGGTCTCTTTGATCTAGTTTGATAATGGCGATGTGCCAATACGCTTTAGGTAAACTAACTGCTTGGGTTCTCTGGACAAGCAACAAACTTGTTAGTTTTTAGAGTTTGACATATATGCAATTGCACATTGGGATGCAATGCACCTAGACAGTTAACCATTTCTATTATGCATTTGCTTGGTTGCTTGCATCATTCTGGCTTCTCATGATTGTGACCCGTATCTCCAACTTCCCTTTATTTTATTTATTTTCTCATTTTCCTTTTTTTTCTTTTATTGGTGGTCGAATCTTATGTGGATTGCCTACGTATCATCTCCCCGCATGACTCAGACCGTGCGTAGTTCTGGCCGATGTAAAAATATGTAGCAAAATATTTTTTTCACACAAACAACTGTTTTTATTATAAAATTTTGAAAAAAGGTTTACAAAACAGACGATCAAAGCAAAACTTAAAGGACTGACTGACAAAAAGGTACATGCTCAAAACAAAGATTAAGAATGCATTAATGCTTTAAAATTTCCTGGGTCCCGCGAGGCCTCATTCATCCTTGCCGCATGACTTTGAAGACTCTCAGATCGTTCATTATTTGCTTGACAAAAGTCAATACTGGCGCAAAAAAGGTGATACGGGTCATGTCCTCGCACACTCGGCATTTTGCGGTAATGTAACGTGTAATGTCTCTTGCCCCCTCGCTAATCCTGTTCTTTTCTTGCAGCAACCGTCCTATCTGTCTCGAGAGTTATGAAAGAGTTGTTATTGAAACTTATGCATTTGTTCCTCCATTCGTGCCCTCAGGTCGTAACAGCATTTCCTATCTGCTCTGTGATCTCTAGCTTGCCTGAATACCCTGTCTTCGAGAGTGGCTATTGTTCCTCTCAGGATAGTGACGCTTCCCTCATAATATCTCTTCATCTGCTGCATATAAAGTGCTCGCTCTTTCGTGCCCTTTGCCCATCTGGCCCGGATCCTTACCAAGCTAGCTTCAGTTCTCTCCAAGTCCTCCTAACATTCTCGAGCTTTCCTTTTCAATTCATTTATGAGTCTTTGGTCAGCCCGACTTCTTTCTGGTTTTCTGAATGCTATTCTCATTTTTTGGATACGAGCTTTAAGGGCCTCATTTTCTTGGATCAGCTTTTTCTTTTCCCCCTCATATGCAGCGCTTTGAACATCCTTTTCAAACTGAAGATCTATGGCTTGTTTCTCCAGTTTGCCTATTGTAGCTATGTACTCGTGTTCCTTATCCAACCAAGCCCATGGTTCTTGTGATGCCTCAACGAATTCCTGAAACTGAGGTTTTTGGTTGGACATTCTAGTTCGTCCCTTGTAATGTTCTTCTTTCTGTACCAGGTAAGATAGGTTGGTGAGACTTCTTCTCCAGATAGGTCACGTACTCGAGTGCTTGCCATCAAATACTGGCACTCGTTCCAAATAGAACGAACTGTTTCTTCATGAAATTGGCCGTCGGGGCTAGCCTCGACTGCATAAATACTGAGATTTTCATTTGGATGTATTACCTGACACCTTCCTAATTGTCTCATCACCCGATAGGGAGCATAAGGCTGAATACCTCAGAGTCCCATTAGGAGGAAGTAAGGACCAATGGCGGGCATGTACACAATTTTTTCAACAGGAAGCCAACCCAATATCCAATCTATTTGTACCGCAGTGATGGAACGGAGGCGGGATACCCAGTTTCCAAACCCTTCTGGCAATCTGAATCCTGAAACCCTCGTGTCAAAATTTTCAATGCAACTCTTATCTGTAGATCCATAGCTCATATATTGAGGGCGATGACACATGTGCTCGATCATCCACATCTGTAATAGAAAATTGCAACCCTCGAAGAAATCTTCCCCAGCTTTACAAGCTGTGAGAGCTCGGTATATCTCGGATACTATCATAAGGGAAAGAGTGCTCTTGGTGTTGGCAATTAGGACTTTGACGACTCCAACCACCCTCAAATCAATATTCCCGTCTTTCCGGGGAAACACCACGAGGCCTAAGAATGCTACCATGAAGGCGAAACGCCTATGTTCATCCCATTTTGTATGATTCCCTTTACTACAAACCCCTCTTTTTGGATCGTTGAACCCTTCTATATACCTGTACCTCTGGTATATGAAACGTAGAGTGGAAAAACCCCCCATCCAACTAAAGAGTACGGGACTCCCTTGCTTATCTTTAGCAGATCCATAAATTTGTACAAATTAACAGCTCTTGGAGCGATCAGATATTTGTGCCTCAAACCTTTAATGATGTCCATATAACCTGCTATTTCCTCCAAGGTTGGGGTGAGTTCAAAATCCGAGAAAAACACGTTATGGGTCGGGTCCCAAAACGTAACCAAAGCCTTTATGATATCACATCTGGGTCTGATTTTTAACAAATCAGAAAGACATCCCAAATATAGTTTGACCTTATCTTGCTCCAAATTTTCAAGATCCTCCCACCATAGACGCAACTACAAAGGGATCTTGTTCCTAACTGTTACTGGCAAACTTGGACTCGCACTCATTCTGTTTGTTTATTGAGGATGATTAGGTAGCATTAAGACTTATTTGACTTAAAGAGAGGGAAAAAATCAAGATTAACACACATTTTTCAAAAATAAAAATCTGATTTTGCGAACACGACCTTTCAGCACTTCTAGAACGAAGATTTTGAGGTTGTGTTGGTTAACCTTCCAAAACCTTGAAAAATGATCAAAGGTGGTTGTTCTCGTAAAAGCAGCATTCTGGCGCCCCTTTGGGGATGTTTGGCTATTTTAGACAAGAATGACGTCACCTTTACCTGTGGCAAAACTAATGACCTTTATGTACCCCTAATTATATTTTTTAATTTTCAAAAAATAGTTGAGCCCGATGGGGGTTGCTTACGTATCCCACATCCGGTGAGAATCAAACTTATGTATTTCTGCCAAATAAAACAAATTATTTTTGAAAACAAAGACAATTTTTTTTTCATTCGAAAAATAGAACAAGCTATTTTTGCAAACAATATTATTTTTCTTTTCCCCTTTTTATTTTATTTTATTTGGAAAACAAAAACAAACTAAAAATAAAACATTTTTTTTCCATTTTCAAAAAAAAATTCGGCAGAGTTTTGACACTATTTGGACATTGGTAGTTTCAAAACAGGTACTTAACTCTCTTAACCCTCTACACCGTTATTTCTCTCTTCTTCCCTTTTTGTTGTTTTTTCAAATTTTCCCAATATTCAAAAGTCGGTCAGCATGCAAGTCCAAAGCAAATAAATGCACAAATAGCGCATAGGATGCATCGGGATGGTCTTTTTCATTTTAGGTGCACCTGTCCTAGACAGACCCAACTCCTGTGTTGAGTCTACAAAGTCAAAATGCACATGATGCAAACAAACGTTCCTACTAGGGATCCGACATGAGGCTTTGTTATACTATGTTTAAAACCTGGGTGCATTGTTCTAGACCTGGCTTACCCGAGCGGACAACTCGAGCCGGGGGGGGGGGCTCCGTACCAGTAACCAAAAAATCATCCGGCTTTGCAACTTGTCCGAACCTTGTACTATTTGGGATATGACACTAATAGAAAGAAGTCACGACCAGCATGCACTCCTCAGGAGAGAGAAGAGAGGGGTTTCGTAGCAGTTTATATATACAGTTCAAATAATATCAAAGCGGTAAAAGCAATATTTGGCATATTAAATCCAAACATGTAATAAAATCAGATAATATACAAGAAAAATACAACAAATATTCCAAGCTCGAATTATTGAACCCTGAACCAAAGTTCTGGGTTCTGATCCTCAGCAGAGTCGCCAAAGTTGTCATACCTCCTTTTTCTACCTATCCGAAGGTAGGTATAATATTAGGGAGTTATATCCAACTTGAATTGACAATCAAAACGGGATTTACTTAAAGATTTAGAGCCATCACTTGGGGAGATTTGTGGTGTCCCAAGTCACCGGTTTAGAATCCCGAATCAAGGAAAAGAATAACTTTGTTTAACAGTTCGCGAACCAAAAATTCGAGTAAGGAATTCTGTTAACCCGGGAGAAGGTGTTAGGCATTCCCGTGTTCCGTGGTTCTAGCACGGTTGCTCAACTGTCATACTCGGCTTAAATTATCTGATTTTAAACAATTATGAACCTATGTGCAAATTGTGACCTTTTAACAGCTTTTATTCATATATTTTTTTTAAGAAGATTGCAACGTCGTTAAAACACGTCTCGAACCACGTCACATAAATGCACCCGCGATTTTTGACATATTTTAACTTCATTCGTATTTGGATTTGGGTCACATAAATGTGCATCCGAATTTAGGAAGGTAAGATTATTAAAGAGTGCACCTAAAGCGACTAGTGTATTATTTAATTTGCGGGCGGCCATAAAATTTCGCTAAAATGACACGTCCCGGTTGCTAAGTATTTTAATATGAGTGTTCAAAGAGGGCCACATAATTTATGAATTTTGTTTGGCGCGGCGCATCCCATTTTATTTTAAAGGACATCCTAAAGAAGCTATGATTTCCTATTAAGTATTGACTCTAAAAAATCTAATTAATTAATATTATAAAATTCAGACTCAAGTTCAAGTCCATACTTAAACAAGAGGAGACACCTCTCAATTCAAGTGTGCTACTTAATTCAAAAGGCCCAAAACCTACGTTGCAAAATTAATCCCATAACCTTAATGTGAGTTTAAGGCTTCAGCATTTTTCTTTGGGCTTCAAACTTAGCACGGGAATAAGGCACACATAGTCAACTTTTTGAGAATCCGCCTCGCGAGGGCCTTGTACGGAGAAATTTTAGGCCCAAATCCTATTTAAATAGAAAGCTGTCATGTTTCGGCTCCTGAATGAGCCCATAATTAACACTAATTTCTATTTGGACTACTGATTTTAATTCACAACGGGGCATAGGGATTTGTGAACAAATAAACGATTCTAAATTTTAACCTTGAATCCATTTATCACATGGATTTTCAAATCATTTGTATATAATTAGCCAATCATGCTGAATCCGAAATATCAAAAGCCAAATCAATTTCAATCAATACATTCTAAGGATTTTATGCGTGAATTGGACCTATAAATGAACAACTAAATTATCTAGTGCATTTAAAACCAGAAAGTGCCTGATCTTACACTAATATGAGCATGCAGTCCATTTTAAATCCAATTTCCAACTAGTATCTTACCAAATCTGAATTAACTGACAATACATCTGACATTTCTGCTAACTACTCACAACAGTTCGAATGTCCAGTCATTAATTACAAATGAAGACCTATGATCTCATAATATGTTTCAAGTTCATGCTATTTGCTAATACTAAACGTTGAACTAACACGAAACAAAAACTATACTAAGGCTAATGATCAAAAGGCCAACAGTCCAAATAGTCCATTACAATACAGACTAATTGCATAAAACATGATAAGGCTGTAAAACAGTCAGAATTTACAACAAAAATCATGTGCCAAACTTCATTTCCTTTTTAAACTTGAGATCTACATTGAAACGGATTCAGGGAATGTACTTGAAGGTCAAAACACAATAAGAATAAGGATGATTCAACAAGAAGTAATGAGCAGCAGTTAAACCAATAGCAACAGGATCAACTTCAACCCAAAATAATGTCACAGCAACCAGGAATGATTTGTAGACGAATAAACACCAATAAACCACAAGTTCTAATAACCAAGACACCCCCAGGAAATCATTGAATATCTTTCAAAACTCCAAAGCTAGAATATGAACAACAAAATTGATCTAAATATGTTTTTTAAAAAAAAAAATTCAAACTCAGACTCGATGGAACAGTAACAACTTATATTTTCTGTATTTCTCTTAGATTTCAACTCTCTGATGCTTAGATTTCAGAAGGTGTAGCGTCTTAACTCTCTATCTATTTTTTTCTATTAATCTCTGACCATGTATATGAATTAGGATGTATATCAGAATCTATTTCGCTCAATGCCCTCCTGGTTTTCCAAAAACTCCCCCTTCTCCCCGATTATCACACTGTATTTTATATCCAAACTTTAACCCCCTTTTCAGCTCTTAAGAGCAATTTTCAATTCAGAAAATATTTTCCCCCCATGTTATTCTCTGAACTTCCCACTACTGAATGTCAGTTCCACTATTAACCCCCTTTTTCCTTTATTAAATTCAACTGGTATGTGAAGCCCATTTTTTTTATTTTTAATCCTGGCGTGCCTAGCAACCAGTGTTGGAATACCACTAATCCTAAACCACTTAATTCTGTTAATTATCCCTTTACCCTCTCACTAATCAATAACCCCCCTGCTACTTAATTCCAGAATCGCCTGAGTCAAATTTGACCAAGGGGCAATCGAACTCCGGCTTCGAGCCAATTGAAACAAACTAGTCTAACCCTTAAATGGTTCATGTGTTAATGTCCCGACTAATTGACCAATTTAAACCAAAAAACACATTCGAACCAAACCAGACAGTTCAAACGACAAACTAAGGATAATAGCAATTTCGAGTAACAAAAATCTAACTGACTATGCAATTCAGACTAATGTAATGAACAACCTATTTATCAATTTAACGTTTTCTAGCATGCGTTTAGGTAAAAACTGACGAGAAAACTGACCAAATAAAAAGTCCGAAAGAGAGGGAAAAATAAATGACAAAACATAAAGAAAATTAACAAAAACAACAACAACAAAAAAAGAAAAGAGAAAGAAATACCTCAAAGCTCAGACCGGACTCAAATCAATTTTTGATAGGTCTTTTAATTTTTCGACCGAACTAGACATTAAACTTGGGTTTTCATGTGAAAACCCAAAGCTAAGGTCCAATCCAGACGAAGAATCCCTTACAGACCTCTTTGTATTTATGAACTTAGGGTTCAGATTCAAGATTTTAGCATTTTCAGGGGGATTCGGGGGAAGCTGGTAAGGGATTTGGTGTGAGGGTGGTCTGGTGGTTGTATGGTGTCAATTTGGGGTCAATCGGGTAAACTAGGGTTCGATCGGACTTCTTCAATTTAAGATTCGAGAAGTCTGACCAAGATTCGAGGGAAACTGTTTGGATATTTGTAATACAGAGGTAGAGACGAAGCTAGGGTATGATTTGGTGGTGAACGGAGAAGGGGCCGCCGGGTTCAGGGCGGTGGAGAAGGGTGGCGGCTGGCGGCTGGCTAGGGTTTGGGGAGTTCTGGTCTCTGATGTTGGAGACGAAGGAGAGGGGGGTTCTAGGGGGGGGGGGTTTCTATTTGGAGGTATATATATGGGATGGGTGAACGAATCTAGGCCGTTAGATAAATTAAGATCAACGGCATGGATCATCTGAATAAATGAGACGACGTCATTTAGACGTCTTGGAGACCAGGTTGGTCTCTAATACAGATGGATCGGATTACGGGTCGGTTTACGGGGTACGTTCTGGACCGTCGGATGGAGGATGGGTGAACGGTGGAGATCTATTGACGTCAAAATGACGTAGTTCCATCACCATACTACGTCGTTTCGCATGTCTCTGAGACTTGAAGATTTGGACCGGGTAGGGGGTTATTCTGGGCCTGGACCGGGGTGTTGAATGTTTGGGAGTGGGATTTTATTTGGAGCCGGCTCAACTCCGATTTCTTTTCTCTTTTTTATTAATTTTCTTTTATTTTCTTCCTAAATTAATTTCAACATTTAAACCAAAAATCCTAACTCAAATTATAAAACCAAAATTGACTAATCCACTTTAAATAATATTTATCACAAGTAATTAAATACTAAAAATAAAAATAATCACACGATTTGACATTAAACACAGAAAAATGCAAAATACATATTTTTTATGATTTTCATTCTTTTGTAAAATAAAATAATTATTGATTAATTCCAAAATATTGATTTAAATTGTAAATACAATTGCCACCTATTTTGTGTGTTTTTATTAATTTAACCAACAAAACATGCACACACAAATGCAAGTAATTACTAAAAATACCACGAAGGATTCCCAAAATTGCACACAATAAAACAAACATTTTTGTTTTGATTTTGTGGGAGTAATTCATGTGAGAAAAAAATTACGTGCTCACAGCTGCCCCTCTTTGCTCGTTAACACGAAGAGTTTTCGTGCAAAGATAAAGTGATTGGTTACGAACGATTTTTGCCCGTTTGAGTACTCCATGTGAAGCATTTTTGAAAGATTTTGATCGAACCTCAGCTTCAAAGATTTCCAACATATCCTTGGCTGAAAAGGAATCAGGTCAATGCAGTTCGGGAAGTTTTAGTAGTTGGGACTACCATGAAATTGTGTTTACTGTTGCTGCTATTGCTGTTACTGCTTGCTGACCTCCTTATTACACCATGCTAAAATAAAAATAAAGAAGCAAAGACATATAGTCTATGGATTACAATCCTATCTAGACCTTCAAACTTGCTCTTGTGTTTCTTGTTGCCCTTTTGTCTTGTATTCTCTTATAGCAATTCCTTTGTTGCTGCCTTGCACCGATTTCTTGACTTGAATTGTATTCCTCCACTCTCTAGACGGGCTCCTAACTTCAACATCTTGAGAGATACGCCTCTGTTCTCCAGAAGGGCTTCTGACTTCTTTACTTTAATTGTATTCCTCTATTCTTCAGGCAAGCTCCTGACTTCAAAACTTTAAAAGGTACACCTATGTTCTCCAGGCAAGCTCCTGATTTCAAAACTTAAAAAGTACACCTCTGTTCTCCAGGCGGGCTCCTGACTTCAAAACTTAAAAAGTACGCCTCTATTCTCCAGGCGGGCTCCTGACTTCAAAACTTTAAAATTACACCTTTGTTCTCCAGGCGGGCTCCTGACTTTAAAACTTTAAAATTATACCTCCGTTCTCCAGGCGGGCTCCTGACTTTCAAAACTTTAAAAATTATACCTCTACTCTCCAGGCGGGCTCCTGACTTCACAACTTTAAAAATTACACCTCTGTTTTCCAGGCGGGCTCCCGACTTCAAAAATTTAAAAGTACATCTCTATTCTCCGGGCGGGCTCCTGACTTCACAACTTTAAAAATTACACCTCTGTTCTCCATGCAGGTTCCTGATTTCACAACTTTAAAAATTACACCTATGTTCTCCTGGTGGGCTCCTGACTTCAAAACTTTAAAAGGCGCACATCTGTTCTCCAGGCGGGCTCCTGACTTCAAAACTTAAAAAGGTACACCTCTGTTCTCCAGGCGGGCTCCTGACTTCAACTAACTTCAACAAAGAAAATTTTCTGCCCCAGTTTGATGGCTGTTTGGTACTTGCTCTCTTTTCGCGGAAAATTTTCTCCGTTATCAATAACACTTCCTGCCCCTGTTTCAAACACAAAGAAAAAACTGGTCAATTTAGGGTGTGGTGATTGGATGTCATACTCCTGCTGGGGATGGTTTTCCCTTCTTTTCTTTCCATATTCAGTTTTGTCCAACTGCCTTGAACTCGGTCGAGAATTTTCGACCCTCTCACTACTCCTTATCCACAAATTTTCCAATTGTTGCTTTCCTCTTCTAGTCTTTCTTATCTGATCCCATTCCTTTCACAGATTCTTGGACCATTCCATCATTTGGATTTTCCAATGACACCTTTCACGTCTCATTATATCATCGTCGGCCTGTCCTAGCCACACTTCACTTCGCACCATATTGGAAACTGGTAGTAAGCTTTGAAATTCCTTCTTATTTGTTAGAATCAAATTATTATTGAAAAAAACCTTAGCCAAGAGAAAAAAAATGTGATGATTTCAAAAGATAAGAATAAAAGAGAAAATCTTCCTTTAGAAAACCGTTTGAGAAAAGAAAAAAGACTTATCTGAATGGGATAACCGATCCCAATGATCATATTGTGCATTTCGGATTAATCAACCCAGTCTATTCAATTCAATCAATTTCCCGTTGTCTTGCTTCGTGCCTCAAGATTCTCATTATTTAATTCTTTACTGAATTCCTATCTTTGTTTTGCTTGATGCCTCGACGGATTTTGGCCATCAACCTTAACTTCTTCGTTCCTTTCTCAGTTCCTTGTCGCCTTATGGTGCCTGTGAA
Organism: Nicotiana glauca; assembly: GCA_026770625.1. Taxonomy (NCBI): domain Eukaryota; kingdom Viridiplantae; phylum Streptophyta; class Magnoliopsida; order Solanales; family Solanaceae; genus Nicotiana; species Nicotiana glauca. The sequence continues at coordinate 36,309 of MDKF010125175.1, forward strand.
GGTTTTCACCGATAAAACTCTATTATATATATATATATATATATATATCTTTTTTTTTTGGGACTTCTCTCAGCTTACATCACCTTACAGTGCCCTTGCGAGTTTTCACCAGTCAAAACTCTCTCATTTTTGGACTTCCCTCAGCTTACGTCACCTTACAGTGCCCCTGTGGGTTTTCACTAATGAGACTATCTCATTTTTCATTTTTCTTGCTTAAAACCGGAGTATTGCCCCTAATATGCATTATCCATACTGGCTTGACTTGGCACCCCTTGAAGACTGATCGGGAGGTCTTTCTTTGGATGTTAATATGGGTTCTTGGATAGGCTTGGATAGAAAGTTTCAGGTCAAGCATGTAGTAAAATTGAGATTAATATATAGATAGATGTGATAATAATTAATTAAAACTAATATTCCAGCACAATATAGAAATATAACTAGAAAGTTTCAGGTCAAGCATGTAGTAAAATTGAGAATTGAGATTAATATTATAACAATATCGAGCTTCATCAATTATCCCAACAAAAGAGATTACTCTATTATGGAGTATTTGAATCTCAAAAAGAAAGGAATTCTTAAAATACTATCAATACTCTTAGAAAATTAAAAAGACTACAAGATAAAGTGAAACATATAAAGAAAGAAGCAAAGACCAAAGCTAGAGAAAAGTTGCTAATTAGGCACGTATGATCCTCCTATCCCCTTCAACACAAATATGATATACTATTTATAGGAATCAAATCTCATAAGGTGCCATGTGCCTCGTGGTTCTTTTGTCAGGTTGCCACGTGGTTCTTTTACCATGATGCCTCGTGCTTCTCTTTTTATTCCTTTAGTTGTTTTTTTATTTCCTACAAAATACTATTAGAAAATACAGAGAATTGACACACACACACACACACACACACACACACACACACACACACACACACACACATATATATATATATATATATATATTATTTAAAATATTTTATTTTTAAGTATATAATATATAAATATTTTATAGTCATCAAACTTTCCCACACTTGAATCCTTGCTCGTCCTCGAGACAGTAATTTTATTAATAATTGGTGTTTCTTGTAGAGTAGAAAAGTAAAAAAAAATAAAATTTCACATAAAATTCAAAACCTATAAGTTTTTCAAGTCGCCAAATCTATACCTTGTTTCTGCTTCTGCTTTTGTTTGCCAAAAACTTTCAACTCCTCTTTTGATTAACCTTTTGAGATTGATAACATTATGATTACAATTTCGAGTTTCTCAAATTTTGTCCATAAGCTTGCCCTTCATGTCAATCTCCACTAATGTAGAATCAAAACTAATTTTTAAAATTATTTTATGATTTTTTCAAGCTTGTAATGATAGGCTTAATGCTGGTAAGGTAAAATGATATATCTGTAGTGACTTTGTTCCGTCCAGCTTTATTATGAAAGCCAGTTATTTTACCAAAGTAACTATGTACAACACAACATAAAGAATAACTCTAGAGATTGGTCTAAAGGTTCCGGTCTAGAATTTCATAATTAATATCACTTAAGTCATCATTTCGCTCAATACAACAACAACCGAAAATAATCCCATTTAGTGGGGTCTGTGGAGGGTAGTGTGTACGCAGACCTGACCCCTACCCTGGGATAGAAAAATTGTTTCCAAATAGACCCTCGACATCCTTCCCTCCAAGAACTTCCCACCTTGCTCTTGGGGAGACTCGAACTCACAACCACTTCTTGAACTAATAATTTATTTTATAGGTATATACACCTTGTTTTCCTCTTCTTCTTCTTTTCTCCTGAGTGAAATGAAACATTTACTCCATAAGTATTTCTTCATCGCTTGTTTTAATTATCATTTTTGGTCAACTATAGCCGGAAGGAGTAGTGTCAATCTTATGGTGTATCAATAAAAGTTGGTTTATCCCTTTTTATTTTTATTTTTTTGTGTGGCTCGAAGTTAGGTGCTAAAAGGTAAAATATAAATATTCGCGGTTAATAGATAGGCTAAAAAGGGTGTCAAAGAATGCCTAATTTCATTCTAAAAATAATGTTGTCTAGAATTTCGCATTGATGGACATTTGTGACAAGTTCTAGCAGAATTTTATTGATTCTACCTGTTGAGATTATAATGCTTCTCAATTCCAACACTTTCTCAAATTTGGAGATACTCGTTCTTACCTTCACAAAAATAAAATCACAAACTTGGAAGTTATATGGCATAAATAAAAAAATTATGTTTGAAAATATGCAAACATTTATTTTAAAACTTTAGTATTGTACAAGAATAACAATTAAGAATAAAAATAAAATATGGATATTTATAGAGAGATAAAAATATATGCCACAACAATTAATCTGCAAAAATAAAAGTGTACATTTACAGATGCGTTGAGGAAAGAACTATGCATCTTTTTTCTTTATGTAGCCAAAAATCTATTATGCTTCTTTATTCCAAGTATCTTGTATATATACTTGGTGATAATTTTTTCCAAAATGTATCATAAAAACCTTTGTTCATATTAAAGCTATTGTGCATATCTATTTAAAGTAGAAATATTCAAGAGAAAGAAAATGACTCATCATAATATAACCCCTTCCTCTGTCCTAATAAGCATTGTTAGTTGAAATAAAATTTAACAGAGGAACAGAAATTATAAAAATCAAATATTACCTCTTAAGTATTATGTGACACAACACCTCCTTCCCTACTAACACATTTACTGATGCTTAATTATTGTTGTTTTTCTATCACCTTCCATAGAGGTCACATATTTTGATGATATAGTACTGGAATGATAAAATGAAAACTTCCAAGTTCCACATACTCCTGCTTATGATATCAACATTATAAAGAAAAATAAACAAACTTGATAAACATATATATATGTCTAATACATAACTTTTTATTAAAAAATTACCTCCCGATGTGTCACATGTGGGGGCTTGAGGCATCATGTATGTATTTTTTACTTTCTGCTTTGGCTTCATTTTTCTCTTATGATCAACTTTTCCAACAATAAAACAAAAAAACAGTTATTGTACACTTGTTAACTTGAAAATTAAAATCAACAATACTACTTAAAACACACTATTTTTGTAGATCTATATATTCATACGCAAAAGTTAACTATTTTTATAGTTGCCACCAATAATTTACACATGCCATCAAACGTTCTCTTTCTCTAAAGAGAATGTTCAAATTTCACAGCTAACACCAACAAACACTTGTACTTGTTAGCTAGACTATAACAAACTTCTAAATATATAAACAAAGACTTAATTCTACAAGCTGTATATTTAAACAGCACCAGATAATATAAATATCTACAGAAGAACCATAGTTAGCAGTCACCCATTTCCCTTAGTTCAAAAGTGAGGAACAACCTACTTTCGTGAGTTCAAAAACCACATAATTCTCTCCCCCACTAGAACGCTTCATTCCCCTGAATCTGTTTCAACCACCTCTCTTGACCTTTTTGCTTTTTTGCTTGGTTGTGTATCTTCATTTATAACTGGATCATTTTTTATAGGTGGAAAGATACTAGAAAATGTATCAGAAGTCGTTAGTTGATCAAAATCAGGTAAATCACTAAAGATGTTGTCATCTTTGGTAGACAATGTGCCTGAAACATTTGGTGTATCATAGAGTAATGGGGGTTAGATTAAAAATTCATCAACATCAAAAAATTGTGGATCAAGAGCACGAGCAAGTTCTGAAAAAGTTGACGCATTAGTTGGTGGTAAAGGTTGGTCAAGAGAATACAACAACAACAACCTAGTATAATCCCACTTGGTGGGATCTGGGGAGGGTAGCGTGTACGCAGACCTTACCCCTACCCTAGGGTAGAGAGGTTATTTCCAAAATAGACCCTCGTCATCCTTCCCTCCAAGAACTTCCACCTTGCTCTTGGGGAGACTCGAACTCACAACTTCTTGGTTGGAAGTGGAGGTTGCCTACCATCAGAGCAACCCCTCTTGGTCAAGAGAATCAACTGCATAAAAAAATTATGGAATGGGAGCAAGAGTTGTATCAGAAGTATTTGGTATATCAGTTGGTGGTGATGGTTGATCCAGAAACTCAACAACATCGAAAAATTGTGGCATAGGAGTATTATCTGGATCACCCACACAATGGTGGGAAACAAGGCATATTCAAGAAATCCCAAATTGTTCCCATATTGTGCTTCATGTTAGCAAATGTACAAAGCATAGTATAATTATATATTGTACCTTGCATCAGGATGTTTTCAACTCGACGCAATGCCGACTTTATCAATTCTTCTAATTTCCAGTTTTGTTCTCCATTTTTTTCTTCTAACTTATCAAATCTTTCAGCAAGTTGAATAAATTGATGTAGCAAACTATCAACTTGAGCTGCAAGTTGATTCACAACCATCAATTGCGTATTTCGCGCAAGGCATGCTTGCCTCGGTTTTTCTTCTTGCCTTGACTTTCTTTTTGGACCATCCGTCTCTCCAATACTATTCTAGAAATATTTATTAGTCATTCCATAATAAGATATATCATGCATTAGGCGAGTTGGGCATACATCACATTTTTTCAGAAATTTTTTTATTGTAGATGGAAGGAAAATGCTTCTCACATTTGGGTTATCTACACAATCTTTGATGTAAAGATTGATCATTTTTCCAACATCAATTGGCATGCGAGTACAAATCACATAGAGGATAAGAACTCTAGATTCCAATACCACTGAGTTATTTTGATCTGGACTCAATCTGCTACTGATCAATGAAACTCATGGTCTATCACAATAACTAACATTTCTTTCCTTTAAATATTTTCTGGAACCATCAACATATAATTTCCAATTAGCCCCAAATGGACACAATTTCTCTTCCACTTCTTCCCTATTAGGTGTTTTAATTATCAATTGAGTCAAGTCATCATTCATTGTTTCTAAACCAAAAATTTCATTGATACTTTCAGATGAGAAATTTAATGTTGTTCCTCTAACTACAGATTCATTCTTGTCCTTGTTAAGATTCACATAGAATTCTAAAATAATTTCTGGACAGAAATCACCTAGAGATTGTACGAAACGCTCCCATTTGTAGTACTTGATGGTTTCAACTATCATCTCGTCAAAATCACCATTTGCAGCATGAAAATCCATTCCCTTCTCTTTAATTGTGTCTCTTCCCTTCCAATTTTCAGCAAGATTTTTATTGCTTGTCATTCTTAAACAGTGATGAGAACTATTAAATAAGAAAAGTGAATCACAAAGGTAAAGAACAAAAGAAGAAGAGAAAGGCAGTGATTAATTTTAGCCCTAATAGAAGTGAAGAAGAAGTCAATGTTCAGAATATTCTAAAGGGTCCCAACAAAGTTATATTTTATAAAGACCTAAAGAAATATAAAGAGCAATTTAACCCCCACAACAGCCCATGACCCAATGTGCACGTGAGGTATCTAAAACGTTTTGTCTCTTTAAAGTGTGTGTGTGTGTGTTTTAAATAAATATATATACACTATGTATTGTTTAGGAAGAGGGAAGAAATACTAATACTTAAATTGTTACGTGACCCTCCAATTTAGCATTGGAATTCCACATTTAATTTTTTTTTCAATTAAAAGTAAAAAAAGTAACTCTCTAGGTAAGTGTGATTCTTGGCCAAAGAGACATGCAACATCAAGGCGCAACTCTCTAGCCATTTTCTCGAATATCCTAACCGACTTATTGTTTTTATACTAAGTTGTGATCTTTCATGGAACCAAACACCCAGTAAATCACCCTTTCCACCGGAACCACTGGATAAACAAACTCAAATGGAAGTAGAACTACCTCATCACTCCTATAAGAAAATGCTACAAGATAAGCAAAACTCCAGCCAAGCAAATTACTACGACATGGAGCACCAATCAACCCCTGAAGGGGTCAAAGGGAAACATATTGAAGGATCCATTCCACTATCTCCAGAAGAAAAGGAAAGACTATATGAACCATGGAAATTCTCAGTGATCATCAAAGTCTTCAAAAGAAAAATGCCCCATCACATGCTACGCTCCAAGGTAATCGAGCTATGAAAGCCATCCGAACAGTTAATTTTGATTGACCTAGGATGGAACTTCTTCAAAGCAAAATTTAGCTTGGAAGAAATCATGGTGAAAGCATTACACTTAGGACCATGGTTTGTCTCTGGACACTTCCTATCTGTCCGAAAATGGGAGCCTAAATTTGTTCCCCAAGAAGCAACACTTACCTCAACTGCCATATGGATACGGCTACCCCAACTGCCAACAGAATTCTACGACACAATGATACTAGAAAAAGTTGGGAGGAAGCTAGGAAAGCTACTTAAAATTGACCGATGTACCTCATCCACCCTAAGAGGAAGATATGCACATATATGCATCCAAGTCCCACTTGAAGCATCTATAGAAACATCAGTGATCATTGGTGATCACAAACAGGCAGTGATCTATGAAGGGGATGGAACACTATGCACAGCCTGTGGCAGGCTAGGTCACACAGCCACAAGATGCTCTTACACTAAAGCCCCATCCGCCACTACTGAGGGAACACAAGACCAACCATCATCAAACCTCCCACCGGAGAAGAGTCAGTGGAAAACAGTAACCTTTCCTAGAAGGCGCAAACAGGGCCCACAGAAATCGAGCTCTGAAAGTCAACACTTAAAGACAAAAAATAATGCATCACCAGAGGAGGTTCGGGTAAATATGTTGATTCTATCTCAGGTAAGTTTCTCCAAACCAAGTCTTTCAATTACAATGTAAAAAAGCATGCCAATAATTTTACTAATAAAACAATAAGGCCACACGACCCAATAAAGCACTACACTCTGGAACCCAAATCAACAAATAACATACACAACCAAAACACAATGGACCAGGCCAACACGGGCTCCAAAAGGAAAGCCAGGTCCAACTCAGAACACCCCACTTTTTTAGACCAACATCCCAGGTCCCACACAGACCCAAGCCCAAATACCAATTCCCCAGTCATCTCACAAGGCAGCACGCCTAAAGGGACAGGCCCCACCCACTCCAAGGCCCAAGAATCCAAAGACTCCACCGGCAAAGAACAACCCAAACCAATCATCACCACCTATTCTACCCCTACCACAGCTACTACTCCTCCCTCTAATGGAGAAATACCAAACGGCAGTCATGGCAATCGAGTGCAATCCCCTTCCTCTTCAACTGAAAAGACACCAAAGGTCACCTCCGTTATATCCCCAATTAATGAGCACCCCAATTCCCTAATCCTAAAACAAGGCAACTCTTCCGCTATCTTAGATGGGACATTAGGGGGTTTTATGATGGGGGACCAGACAAATAACCCTTCCCCACCTTTTTCCCAAAACAGCAAAGCCAAAAAACCCAAAAATGGCAAAAGAACAGACACCCACCATCATCTCCACCCACCCTATGCCACCGGACCACCAACCGACCTTATGGCAAGAGGTTGCATTACAGGGGCAGGGCCTCTTGTCACGACCCGGATTTATCCCACCATCGGGCGTCGTGATGGCGCCTACTAACGTAGCTATGCCAGCCAAACAATACAATATTTCTCTATCCACCCTCAACAATATATTATTCTAACAATAATTAAATAAGTGCGGAAGACTTTAGTTTTAACCAAACTATATAAAAATGCGGAAGTTTCAAAATACACCTCTACCCAGTATCTGGTGTCACTACTCACGAACTTCTAAGAATTTACTAAACATAACTGTTCGAAGTAAACAAAAAATGTTTGTCTCGAATACATAAGATAACAGACTAAATAAAAAGATAGAGGAGACGCCGGGTCCCGCGGACGCCTGCAAGGCTACCTCGGTGTCTTGCTGAGCGGAATGCCAAAACTCGAACTACTGCTGCTACTGCTGCCCGAAACCTGTATCTACGCAAAAGAGCGCAGAGTGTAGAATTAGCACAACCGACCCCATGTGCTGGTAAGTGCCTGGCCTAACCCCGGCGAAGTAGTGACGAAGCTAGACAGGACTTACCACAATTAACATGTGCAAATATAATATACAAGTGCGAGAAAACAGTAATAAAATAATACAAAGTAAAGCTGGGAG